>VBSK01000249.1:0-21393 GCA_006112555.1 Tuber indicum | reverse complement strand
TTAGGCTTCAAAGTTAGGCATCCTAACTATGGGCCGAAAGTGACGGACGTTTTCGGTTCGAAAATCCGCAACTACTCCTACACCTGCCCCGGAGCCATAGGGGATAGTTTTGACACCAATACCTATCTGAAGGCCGCCGTGTATGTTGGTTGGTCCTGGAGACCAGATCCTCGAGAGGTGATTCTCTTTGGGCGAGGCGGACCGAGGGGAAGCTGCTCAGACTCAGAAGACCTATAGGCGGTAGACTTAAGAGTGTTGGCACACCCCGTCCTACGCAGCCTGCATTATGCATAGGTACCCGACGCATACGCTGGCCACTATGTAAATCGGAAGAGGACTACTGGGACGATAGTCAAGACGACTGAGTCTCAGACAGGAGTCTACTCGTCTCTATAAATCGAAGACCGGTCATTCGAGGATATCACGCATCCTACGATTAGACGGAAAAGAGTTTATGAGAACGAAGATGTGTGTGAGTTCAGGGTCAAACAGTGTTCGCACTTGTCAAGACCACAAGACGTTAGCGTACAATCTTGGATAGATACTTAGTTATAGGAGGATTAGATGTAGTCCGCGAACACTCAGACGCGGGATTATAATATCGAAGTGCCTCCCAAGCTTTTAGACATCAACAAGCAACGGAGAAGAGACCTTAACAATATAACATGTTTTTTATCTACGAATCTTAATAAAATTAATTCCCTTATCGATTAAGCGAGTTTCTTAGTAGTCATAAACGAAAGAACAATTCCGAGCCTTCAACAAATCTCCGTCTATTACGAAAGATTCAGGCCTAAGTCTTCTCGACAATTATTCAGAGTTGGCTTCCGCCTAACAATATCATACACAAGTGAATCAGTCCTTAACATAAGAATGAAACTGCTCTTACTGATACTTCTGTAAATACCTAATATACATAATCCTGAACAATTCATTACTGACTCAGAGAGTAAAAGCTATAAGTCTAGGATACACTCCTGTCATTTCATTCTTTGACGAGGAATGAACATAAAGATGAAAGAACCTGTTGTAAGTCGCTAATACAACATATCCTGGTCATTTCATTGCTGAATGAAGATGAATATAGAGCGGAAAGAATCGACTACATGTTGTTAAATACCTTACCTCTGTTGTTTCATTCCTTGATCAGAAATGAACATAGGGCTGGAAGAATCCATTGCAAGTTGTTAATATAACATACCTCTGTTACTTGATTCCTTGAAAGGATGAACATGAAGCTGGCAGAATCCACTCCATGTTGTTAATACACCATATTCCTGCCATTTCATTCCTTGAGCAAAGATCAACATAAAGCTAGAAGAATCACCAGCAAGTTGTCAACACACCATACCCCTATCATTTCATTCCTTGAGCAAGAATCAACATAAAGGTAGAAGAATCACCAGCAAGTTGTCAACACACCATGCACCTGTCATTTCATTCCTTGTACAAGGATAAACATAAAGTTAGAAGAATCATCTCTAAGTTGTCAACACACTATATCCCTGGTATTTATTCCTTGACCAGGGATCAACATAAATGTAGAAGCATTACCAGCTTGTTGTCAACATGTCATACCCCTGTCATTTCATTCCTTGAGCAAGGATCAACATAAAGCTAGAAGAATCACCAGCTAGTTGTTAATATGCCATACCCCTGTCATTTCATTCCTTAAGCAAGGATCAACATAAAGCTAGAAGAATCAACACCTTGTTGTTAACATGCAATACCCCTGTCATTTCATTCCTTGAGTAAGGATCAACATAAAGCTAGAAGAATCACCAGTTAGTTGTCAACATGCCATACCCCTGTCATTACATTCCTTGAGCAAGGATCAACATAAAGCTAGAAGAATTACCTGCAAGTTTTCAATACACCATACCCCTGTTATTTCATTCCTTGCGTAAGGATCAACATATAGCTAGAAGAATTACCAGCTAGTTGTCAACATGCCATACCCCTGTCATTTCATTCCTTGAGCAAGGATCAACATAAAGCTAGAAGAATCAACACCTTGTTGTTAACATGCAATACCCCTGTCATTTCATTCCTTGAGCAAGGATCAACATAAAGCTAGAAGAATCAACACCTTGTTGTTAACATGCCATACCCCTGTTATTTCATTCCTTGCGTAAGGATCAACATATAGCTAGAAGAATTACCAGCTAGTTGTCAACATGCCATACTCCTGTCATTTCATTCCTTGAGCAAGGATCAACATAAAGCTAGAAGAATCAACACCTTGTTGTTAACATGCAATACCCCTGTCATTTCATTCCTTGAGCAAGGATCAACATAAAGCTAGAAGAATCAACACCTTGTTGTTAACATGCCATACCCCTGTCATTACATTCCTTGAGCAAGGATCAACATAAAGCTAGAAGAATTACCAGCTAGTTGTTAACATGCCATACCCCTGTCATTTCATTCCTTGAGCAAGGATCAACATAAAGCTAGAAGAATCAACACCTTGTTGTCAACATGCCATGCCCCTGTCATTTCATTCCTTGAGCAAGGATCAATATAAAGCTAGAAGAATTACCAGCTAGTTGTTAACATGCCATACCCCTGTCATTTCATTCCTTGAGCAAGGATCAACATAAAGCTAGAAGAATTATCAGCTAGTTGTCAACATGCCATACCCCTGTCATTTCATTCCTTGAGCCAGGATCAACATAAAGCTGGAAGAATTACCAGCTAGTTGTTAACATGCCATACCCCTGTCATTTCATTCCTTGACGAGGAATGAACATAGAGCTGGAAGAATCTAATACATGTTGTTAATACGCCGCACCCCGGTCATTTCATTCCTTAATGAGGAATGAACATAGAGCTGGAAGAATCCACTACATGTTGTTAATACACCATACCCCGGTCCTTTCATTCCTTGACGAGGAATGAACGTAAAGCTAGAAGCATCCCCTAGATATTGTTAATACACCATACTCCTGTCATTTCATTCCTTGACGAGGAATGAACATAGAGCTGGAAGAATCCACTACATGTTGTTAATACACCATACCCCGGTCCTTTCATTCCTTGACGAGGAATGAACGTAAAGCTGGAAGCATCCCCTACATATTGTTAATACACCATACCCCTGTCATTTCATTCCTTGACGAGGAATGAACATAGAGCTGGAAGAATCCACTACATGTTGTTAATACACCATACCCCGGTCCTTTCATTCCTTGACGAGGAATGAACGTAAAGCTGGAAGCATCCCCTACATATTGTTAATACACCATACCCCTGTCATTTCATTCCTTGACGAGGAATGAACATAGAGCTGGAAGAATCCACTACATGTTGTTAATACACTATACCCCGGTCCTTTCATTCCTTGACGAGGAATGAACGTAAAGCTGGAACCATCTCCTACATGTTGTTAATACACCATACCCCTGTTATTTCATTCCTTAACAAGGAATGAACATAAAGCTGAAAGAATCCACTACATGTTGTTAATACACCATGCTCCAGTCATTTCATTCCTTGACGCGGAATGCCCATAGATCTGGAAGAATCCAATACATGTTGTTAATACGCCGCACCCCCGTCATTTCATTCCTTGATGAGGAATGAACATAGAGCTGGAAGAATCCACTACACGTTGTTAATACACCATACCCCGGTCCTTTCATTCCTTGACGAGGAATGAACGTAAAGCTGGAAGCATCCCCTACATGTTGTTAATACATCATACCCCCGTCATTTCGTTCCTTGACGAGTAATGAACATGAAGCTACAAGAATTCACCACATGTTTTTAATACCCATACCCCTGTCATTTCATTCTTTGACCTGGAATGAACATAATGCTGGAAGAATCCAGGATATGTTATTAATACACCATACCCCTGTTAGTTCATTCCTTGATGACGAATGGACATGAAGTTTGATGAATCATCTTCATCTTGTTAATACACCATACCTCTATAATTGATTCCTTCTGCAGGGGCAAATATTAAGCTGCAAGCATCATCTACATGTTGTTAATTTGCTGTACCCAGGTTATTTCATTTCGTTAAAAGGACCAAACATTATGGTTGAAGATTTAACTGTAAGTTGTTAATGTACTATAATCTTGTCATTTCATTCCTTGACAAGGAATGAACAAGAAGCTGGAACAATTATCCACATAGTGTTGATACATTCTACATATGTTATTTTATTCCTTTATAAGGAATCAGCACTAAGCTGCAACAATTAACTACATGATGCTTACAGAACATATACCTGTTGTTTCGTCCCTTGACTTGGAACGAACATGAAGCTGAAAGACTTAACTTCATATTATTAATACTCCATACCTCAGTCTTTTCATTCTTTGATGTAGCATGAACCTAATATAGATCTCCATAACTCTATTCAGCTAACATAACATACTCCTGTCATCTCACTCTTAGCCATGGAGTTAAAACCATTCAGATCCTGTTCATCTATAAGAAATGCATATAATCGACGTCATACTAACTATATGTAGATAAAATACTATACTCCGCCTTTTGATTGCTTGATGTGAAATGAAACTAATGTACATCACATGACATCAGTGCATGGATATACCAGATTCTTCTTCTTTTATTCCTTAATGAATAATGTATCTTATACGGCTCATACTATCTGCATACTACGAATGTATGGACTCCTGTTATGTTCTTTCTCATTGCACAATAAACCTAGTGCATGTTCCTCTTCCAGTAAATGGCTAGACAACTACTTGCATCTTATTTCAATATCCCTTACAGAGTGAAATTATAGTGGATTGATCTAAACGTAAACAGCTAATACCCTAGACCTGTTGACCTTTATTGTAGTATAGTATAGTTAATGAATAGAAAGCAGATATTCCTGACTCTTTTAAAGTAACTAAATATGAACAAATCTACCATTTTTCTCTCTAGCCATTGTAATTAAACCTCTTAATATCAATTACTAGTTACTAATAACTGTTATACTGGAAAATGTTCTTGTTTTTTGCTATAACTCTTTTATAATGTTATATAACTTTATCTACATTATACAACTTCTGTTGAATCTTAATATAATATCCTTGTATACAATATCTTAAGATTTGCAGTTACTACTACCATTTTCTATAAACTGACCAACATAAGTTCAAATTCTTTGTTTCTTTCTTATTTCTTTTTTGGACTGTATTTCTGTAAATTTTATGTTGCCTGGATTATTTATTTCCTTAATATTACAAGTTCCTGTTCCTTACACCTCTTCTTTTTACTCAATATCTACCATGCTACATCCATAACTTTACTTCCTACCACTCCTCTGTATCATATATAAAATGAAATCACCGTGTAATTCATTATCATAGATTAATTGCCTGCATGTTTATACCTTTAAATGTTACATCTTTGATGTTTAAATTATATTGATCCTGCATTGTATCTTATTAATATTTCTCATAAATAATGGCTCTGTTTTTATCTAAAACTTTACTTTGCCACTTATTGTAATTTATTTCACACTTTAAAATCATACCTGTTTCTCTCTTAGCTCAATTTAAGTCCTGACATAAAAGTTTTCACAATCATGCTTATATTTGATATTTATGCTATCTTTATATTTTGTGTGCTATCATAAAGCAGTAAGAATATTGTAAGAGAAAACATGTTGTTAACAATTTTATAGATAATTTAAATTATTATCTTCCTCATTATCCATTCTTTTAAACCCTAACTCTAAGATTTATTTAATCTTCTTCTTATTGTATTACAAAATTATGTAAGTAACGGTTCTCAGCAACAATGTCATAATTCTCATAATTTATCTATTTCTCGGAAGCAGTCACTTTCATTAACTTACAAGACTTATGTTTTTCTTGAATAATTTAAGAAGATTGGTGAGTGAGATAGTACTATAATAGTAATAGCAAATGTAAGTGTAAGATAGGTGAGGTAGCAAGAATCTACAATGATGAAAAATACAGAGGTATACTAGATAGTTCAATGGATATATAATAAGAAGTATATACAAGATACAACAATAAGGTAATTGATTAAAAGGAATAAAAAGTAGAGAGCAGGAGAAGCAAGAATTAGAATCAGAGTAAAAGAAAAGGACATAGGAGTAAAGGAAAAGTATAAAAAGTATATTGCAGAATTGTACTGGGAACTCAGAGATATGTAGGTATAAGTAATGAATGTAATCCTACCAAAGAATTAGTAACTGTAAAGTGACAGATGGGTCAACTGGACGGTTAAGGTACACTATACTTAGAGTGTAGGATCTGGGAGAGACAGAAGAGACGACTGGGCAGGAAACAAGGATAGGAACAAGACAGAGAACAGAATTAGTGAAGATATTTTAGGAAGCAGAAAGATCTATAACTATTGAAAACTGAGTATAAGATGATAAGTAAACCGGAGGACAGGACCGAGAGTAGTGATTAATTACATTGGCCTGCGGGAAGCGATAACAGGTTGCCCAAAGAGAAAAGAGAAGGGAAAAGGAAGAAAAATAGCTAAGGGAAGAGCAGAGGAGAAAAGTACACCAACAGGTAGCAAAGCAAGGAGGCATGATGTTACCCTGACCGACATACCCATTCAGGGCAACAAGAACCTGTTCATGATCAAACATAAGACTTGTGATATTGACTTGCATGAAATAATAAAGAAAAGAACAAAAGAAAGTAGAAGAAAAGATACATGAGAATGACAAGTAATGAGATGAAGAAAAAAGAAAGAAAATGAAATAAAAAGTACATATATTGAGACAGTAAGATAGATATATAATGGACTGGAAATAATTAAGGGAAGTGTAGAGAAAAAGACAAAATGGGGAAGAGAGATATAAGAAAATAGAAGGATATATTTACTTAGCAGTAAATCGGAAGAGCACGGTATGCTAATGAGCAAAAATCTTTTTTGTGTGTAAATAAGGTAGGGGAAGCGCGGACACTGGTGAATAGCGAGCTGGCTCCTCTGCGGGAGGCGGTATCGCTTTATATCACCGGGTTGTGTTTCGTCTACCTTGATGGAGACTCATCAGCGCGCCGAGAAAGGGAGGGGCACTCACCTTTCTTCCACGGTGGACAGTCTTTTGGTAGACCCCCTAGGGGTTCACGCGAAACGTACAGTCCCATCCCAACACCCCGACCGAGCCGCAAGAGGGCTGTGGGGCGGCCGTAGCCCCCCACGCACCTCAAGTGGACTTCGCACCAGGGGTCACCAATAGGAGTTCTTTTCCGCGGTCACCTCCGGGAGGCAATCCACCGTTAAGCTTACCCATATTTTTCGAGTGAAGCCAGACTTGTTTGAAATTTTCTCGATCCCGAGAAAATGTCTATGTGAAGGGAGTTTTTTCACCGCAAGCGAGGTCGCCGACGCACGATAGGTCTTATCGTGCGCTAGCTATTCGCGCGGGAGGAAACATCCTGCGGGCGAACGGGACTTCCGGAGATGCAAGTTGACAGTGAAAAGTTTTTCGCGTAACGCGAAAAACCACTCCACCTGTTTTCCCTAACAGTCAACTGCGATTTGAGCCGGAGCGACCGGCTCAAACTTGGAAATCTGTCCCGTGGCAAAAGTGTAGGGTTAGGGTTAGGGTTAGGCACACTACGCTGAGCGTGACGTGCAGTTTCCGCGGGGCGGAAGGAAGGAAGCGAAGAAGATAAAGTTTTATCGAAAACGAAAAAGGTGGGCCGACGGTGACTATAATCGTGAGACTCAGTCAGTGATACCGTTTCGTTATCTTTCCAGAAAACTCATCAGGGCCGTGGGAGGAGGGGGTAGATATAGATGTCCTCCCGGACATAGCGGAAATACTTGACCCCACCACTATCTTGGTGGGGGATAAGCTCGTTATCGTGAGGGTGTACGATAACGATGTAGGATTGGGGGAGGGAGCCGTGGTGTGCTCCATATTACGTGCGTCGGCGACCTCGTATTCTAAGCGAGGTGTGTGTCGAGCGGTGAAATATCCCTGTCACGCCGGAAGCCGGAAGGATGTCCAAATCAGGTAAACGAACGCACCCGAAGATGGTTGTTTCCTAATTGGTCATTGCATGATGCATCATGCATCATGCATGCATTTCTGCATGCATGACCCCGGGTGTGTTTACGGATTCAGTAATCTAACACGAAGGAAGAAAACTTACCTAAATAGGAAATGTTTTACGATTTCCTAATCGGGAAAGGGGACCGGACTTCCTATTATGGAAGTCACGTGATGCCAAGCCTTTCAGCCTCAGTCCAAGCCACCGTCACGTGACGCCACATCACGTGCCTTACTAGCCACCGCCACAACGCCACAGCGCCACAGCACAGCCACTCACGTGACCAGCCACAACGCCACAACGCCACAGCGCCACAGTCACCGCGCCACCAAAACCTGGTTAGGGGTTAGGGGTTCGGGTCAGGGTTAGGGTTCGGGTTAGGGTTAGGCGAGGGTGCGGATTATCAGTCCATGGCCAAGCTCTTTTTCCTTCGGTCCGCGAGGACTGAATAACTGAGAAGGTCCTTGGGACGCTAGCGCCAAAGAACGGGAAGTCCGGTACGACTTTCATAGGATTCGTCTAATCCCGCAACGTCACTAGTGGACGTGCCAAAGACACAAGCAGAGGCAAGGTCCACCTTACGGGTGCGTGGTTTGGTGCGGAGAAGTCCCCGGGATCGTTTCTCTTGTGGATACTCCAACATGAGCAATACGCGTGCCAGGGCTATAACTCTGCAAACTCGGCTGCCAACCTAATGGCCACCTCACGACTTATCCGGTGTTAGGCGGGAAAATCCCGGCGTCGGACTCTTTAGTCTACCCGTTAGCTAACAATGTTCGTGAACATAAAACGGAACACATTCGTTCCTGCTAACTTACCGGTCGGTTTCGCTGGATTTCAGGGGGCCTAGGCCCCCCTGTCCACACCTATCTACCGTGGATGTCCGTGTTACGGGACAGAGCACAGCTTGACACCGGTTAGGTTTCTCAGTTCGTTATGGTCCATCCCCGTGAGGGGATAACCTACCAATTCCTTAACGGCTCCAGGCAATACGTGTTTGCGAGGAGGAGCCGAGCTTCACAATTTGAGGTCGATCCCGAAGGATGCCGGAGAGCATAGGCTCAACATAGGCATTAACGGCCGTGTGGGTTTCTTCTACACGGAAACTCGTTAGTACGTCCGCGTTGTGGGAGTTATTAATCTCGCCTAAGTTCCTGTAACGGCGGAGAGATAATTTAACGTCCTCTATCTTGTTGAGCGGAAATCTACCAAATTTCCGTCCATCAAGCATGGCGGTCCATACCTTGTGAAGGTCTATGTGCTCCCACACAGTATTGTATTCCGACTTTAACCAGAGGGCGGTTCCTCCTGGTCCCTCGGGGGCCTTATTCTTCCTGCCGTCCCATCTGTTGTTGCGTTCGGCTTTAAGCCAGTTGGCCAATACTGTGATCGGATAGCCACGCTTGAGGTAAATGTCCCGGACATAGTTACACTCATGGTAGTAGAAATCCTTCTTACTACATAGGCGGGCCATGCGACTGATCTCCCCGCAGAATGCGGCACGTTTCACGTGTTTCGGGTGTGAAGAAGACCAGGGTAAGCGTTCATAGCTGTTCAGTGGCTTGCGATAAGGCTTGAAGGAGAAATATCCAGCCTCCTGCGTGATTTGCAGGTCAAGGAAATTGATCGTAACCTTGTCCACTGACCAGGTAAGCGAGAGGTTGTCAGCTTTAATGACTTCCAATTGCTTCAAAGCATCCGCGCAACTTGATGCTTCGACAACGACAAATACATCATCGATGTATCTCTTGTAGAACGGGAATCTTCCCGCGAAGGTATTTTCAAAGTGGTGCATGTAGAGGTTCGCCACATCAGGTGCCGAAGGGATTCCCATTGCTAGACCATCTTTTTGGTAAAAATACTTGCCGTTGTGGTTGAATACCAAGAAATTGTCAGACCATTGAGCGAGTTTGAATGCGCATTCCGCAAAGGTCTGGTTCATTTCCGATCGTACTATCCCACGTAGAATATCGTGGGCTCGCTTGCGCGGTATATTGGGGTACATTGCGGTAACGTCCCCAGTGGCGAGCCAGTAGCTCTTAGTACTCGGTATTCTTCCATAATCCTCAAGAGCGCATGCCAGATCTTGGGTGCTCTCCAGGATCCAAGGTGAATCATGGATTATAGATTTAAGCATAAACGACAGGACCTTGCTGGCGTTACTCAGCGGGTAGCTATGACAGGGTACAATGGGCCGTAAGGCCCAAGGTTCCTTATGGACCTTTGGTAGTCCGTGAAACTTAGGCACGTTATCCCGTGCCTGTTGTAGCGTCATGCTTGCAAGTAAATAGTCCTTAAGTTCCCGTGGGCCAGGGAAGTCGTATGCAACCATCTCGTCGTGGGCTTGTTTTACCATGTCGAGGTATACATCCTCATGCATGGGAATAAAGTCCTTATTGTTGATGACGAGATTATCTAATTTCTGATTATACCATGTACTATCGACGACGGTAGTACCTAGATTTTTGTCAGCTTGTAAAACGAGAACATTGTTTCGTTTACGCCAGGCTCTCAGTTGACCCAACTCTTTTGCGTAGTCAGGTTTTACGGGAGTGGCAATTGCTGTACTTGGTATGGCTTGAACCTGGCGAACCAGTTCTTCGCGACCTTTTTCTAGCATAACTGAGACCCATCCCGGAGTGGTATCAGGTTCCGCAATCGTCTCTGGTTTTTTAATCCTAAATTGCGGGTTTTCATCAAGAAACTTAGATTTATCGTGTTCATTATAACTAAAATATACCTGCCATTTAACTCTCCGAGCTAATGAGGAAAAACATTCTAGTGGTAAAGAAATATTGAACATGGAAGAAAACAAAAATCGGTGACCCATAGACAAAAGAAAATCCACATTCTCCGGTATGGAGTTAACCCCCGGGCCTAATTTCACTTTTAAGTCAGCGTCCGAGACAAGAGAAATCGGAACGCGAGACCGAATGATGGAAATGGCTTGATCCGTAGGTAGGTCAAGTATTTGTTTCGGTAGAGAGGACGGTTTGAAGGGATTCCACTTACAAGAACGAACTAGTTCTTCCGACCTTTCTTGCCCTGCGGCCCGCTGTTCACACCACTTGCAACCCTTGGTCGCTTTTTCGAAGTGGATGAAGCATTCCCGGGTTTCTTCGAGATGCCCCGGGGTGCGGGCTTTTTTGCCTGGTTGGCTTTCTTCGGCGGGATTTTTCCTTTTCCC
The DNA here is from genome assembly GCA_006112555.1 of Tuber indicum. Classification (NCBI taxonomy): domain Eukaryota; kingdom Fungi; phylum Ascomycota; class Pezizomycetes; order Pezizales; family Tuberaceae; genus Tuber; species Tuber indicum. The sequence goes on along the minus strand of VBSK01000249.1, from coordinate 10,190 downwards.
TAGAGAAGAATTAGTGACGTAGAGGTGAGAAGAGGCGATATCTTTACTAACCTTGCCAACCGGACGTTTGTTTTGAAGGGAAAGACCCTTCATCGCCTGAGCGACGGCATCCTTAACAAGTTTGTCCACCGAGGGTGGATCAATCTCCATAGGCGTGGTTGCCGACGCCGCAAGATCTTTTTTCTTCTCTAACAGAGAAGAGGACTTCTGCTTTTTGATTCGCACGAAGTCCCAGATCTTGGCTACCCACGCGTGGGTGAGGGATTTGGCGAGAGCCAAATCGTCATGAAACAGAGTGGGAATTGTCTTCCCAATGTCCCCCATGTTTGTGGGGAATATGCCCTTAATCGAAGGGTCCTCTGTGAATTTGCCGAGCTCCTTGCATAGCTGGAGCCAGTCTTCATCTAGCCAGGCTAGAATCAGATCCCGAGTATGTTCGGGAGCACCGAGTTTTTCGAGTTCGGTTACCTCTAGCTGCTTCAGGTCTATGAACCTTTGCAGCGCTTCCGCCTTCTGGAGGTTGAACCACGCTGTGGCCTCCGAGAATTTGGAGCCGAGGGACGTTCGGCATTCCGCGACGGGGTTGATGGCCGCGAAGGGGTTATGCATCCCGTTGATCTGGGATGGGAACGTCCCGGAGGACTTATGTTCCTCGAGGGAGGCGAGGGATGTGGTGGCCTGAGCCAGCTTGGAGTTCACATCCAACATCTTCCGGAGGAAGGTCATGAGGGGGCGTCGGTAGCGGGCGGAGATGGTGGAGGCGAGGGCCTCTAAGTTTTCTGCCGTGGAGATGGCGCGGAGGGTAAAGTCTTTGACACTCTTGGTGTCAGACCCTGAGGCGGCAGCATTTGCGGTAGCAAAGGCTGCGGGGGAGGGGCCGCGCACAAAAACGTTTTGGCGGGCGGGCTTCTTGGAAGCGGAGGAGGAGGAGGACATCTTGTTCGTGTGGAGGGATGTAGGAAGAGGAGGTGGGAGGAGGAGGTTCGCAAGTTAGGGTTAGGCACACTACGCTGAGCGTGACGTGCAGTTTCCGCGGGGCGGAAGGAAGGAAGCGAAGAAGATAAAGTTTTATCGAAAACGAAAAAGGTGGGCCGACGGTGACTATAATCGTGAGACTCAGTCAGTGATACCGTTTCGTTATCTTTCCAGAAAACTCATCAGGGCCGTGGGAGGAGGGAGTAGATATAGATGTCCTCCCGGACATAGCGGAAATACTTGACCCCACCACTATCTTGGTGGGGGATAAGCTCGTTATCGTGAGGGTGTACGATAACGATGTAGGATTGGGCGAGGGAGCCGTGGTGTGCCCCATATTACGTGCGTCGGCGACCTCTATGAACAAACTCAGGGTCAGAAATTCCCAATGGTAACACAAGATGTTGTAGCAACACCACACCAAAATGAAATCAAGAAATATTAATTTTTAAGTTTTAGAATTTTCTTTTATATAATTATGATCAGCTTGATTCAAATAATTGAAATAACTTTATCCCATTTTAATTAATTGAAAATTGAAAAAGTTGTTGTGGATTGAAAATTGTGCCACCTCCTTGTTGTTGTGGCTAAAATGTATTGTACATCTCATACTTTTTACAGTGAAAAAAAAATATTTCCTAGCAAATGTTACAATTAAGTGTACATCTCAGCATGAGAACAGCCACTACACTTTTTTTTTTACATTTTTTACTTTCCAATTTCTTACAGTACTCCATACTTAAAAATTAGCCATTCCAGTTTTACAAAATACAATATTGAAAAAGACTAGTAATTATTATATGATAGTAAAAAAGAGTGTGTTGAGAAAAATGTATATGATAATGAAAATAGGTTAGAGAGTAAAATTAGTTATAATAAGAAAGTTTGATATGATGGTAGCAATGTATAGGATAGGAAAAATATGTGTAGTAATGAAAATGTATAAAATAGTAATTATATGTATATGGACAGAAATGTAAGTAATGTTGAAAATGTGATCAATAGTAATAATGTATATAGGAAGAAAAAGGTTAGAGATTTGAAAAATGTAAGTAATAGTAAAATATGCTTATGGTGATATAGTAGAAGGGAATTCAAAGTAAATCTTTTTCAAAGTGGAGAATCATAGTTGCTTTAGCTACTATGCTTGTTTTTAAGGTTTGTAGTAGATTTGTGTAGAAAAAGGTTAAGGACTAGCTTAGTAACAAAAGTAGGAGGCTATAAGAAAGTAAAGAAGGAAAGAAGTTTGACTCGAAGCTTAGGTATTAGCCTGTAATTAAGTATATGATTTTTTAACTTGACAAATCAAGCATGTTTTGAGCATGATATAGATTGAAAAGTGTAATATTAAGGATATTTTTGTACTTAACTAAATATGAAGGTTTATTTTACCAAAAGGTAAGTTCTGTTTAGCCTACACATTATAGATGTATCAATTGAATATATGATGACAGTCCAGCTCATTTAACCTATGATGATAGGTGAGAATCAATTTCAAAGGGGTAAAAATTCCTATCTTAGTGAACTTAGTATATTGAATAAGATCATTTCTGTAAAACTGCAGCATTGTAGAGGGAATAAAAGAAAGATACTACAACTGAATACACAATAATAGTGCTACTCTAGTAACATCTCTTGATACCTGGTGTTTGATTTGAAAAGTGTAATTCTTTCCATCATGGTAAATTCTCTTTATTTGCTAGTAATTTTACCTGTAAAATCTAGACCAACTACTCAAGTATTACTATTCAGAAGCTGCAACTTTAAATCAGAGATCACCACCAGTCTAGGATCATCTGGCCACAATCTAGGCACAATTAAGAAATTTTGAAAAATGTGACGTTGCAAGCAGTTTGGTACATAAGATAGTATATAAGTTCGTTTCAACAAAACACCGGCTTTTTAAATCCTATATTTCACAGATGCAAGAAGTGAATATATAATAATAGTGTTATTCTAACAACCTCTGGTGATACCTGCGGTTCAATTTAAAGAGGGTAAAAATTATTCTGTTGGTAAATTCTCTTTAGGTACAAGTAATCATTAAGGTAAAAACTAGGATTAGAGCTCCTGTATTCCTAATCAGAAGCTGCAATATTAAATATAAGATCAAGACTAGTCTTGTAACATCTAGTAACAGTTTAAGCTCAATTAGGAAAGGTTAAAAAATACAAAGTTGCACACATTTTTGTACTTAAGGTTAAGCTATTATATGTCTTGTGTAAAAGTTGATCTCAGTCTCACGTGGATAATAAAGATGACACAATTGAATATATAATAACAGTCCCATTCTAGTAACCTATTTCATGAGCTAAGGTTCAATTTGAAGAGTGTAAAAAGTTCTATATTTGTGATTTCTCTAGATTAACTAGTAGTTTTTCATGTAGAATAGAGTACTACTCCTGCAGTATGAAGGTCTAGAACCTAGAATTTTAAATATAACATCAAGACTAGTCCAGTAATATCAGGTAAGAGTCTAAGCTCAATTAGGAAAGCTTGAAACATGCGAAGTTGCGCACATTTTTGTACTTAAGGTAGTACTATTATTTGTTTTCTACGAAAGTTGATTTCATTCTAGCCTGCATAATACAGATGCCACAATTGAATATATACTTATAGTCCCCTTCTAGTAACCTCTTTCATAAGCTAAGGTTGAATTTGAAGTTTGTAAAAACTTCTATATTCATGACCTCTCTACATTTACTATTACTTTTTCCTGTAAAATTGAGTACTTCTCCAGCAGAATTAAGATCTAGAACTTGAAATGTTAAATGTAAGATCAAGACTAGTCTAGTAACATCTGGTAAGAGTCTAAGCTCAATTAGGAAAGATTGAAAAATGCGAGGTTGCACACATTTTGTACTTATGGTAGTACTATTATGTGTTTTTTTGTAAAAGTTGATCTCAGTCTAACCTGCATAATACAGAAGACACAATTAAATATATAATAATAGTCCCCTTCTAGTAACCTCTTTCATCAGCTGAGGTTTAATTTAAAGTGCATAAAAGTTTCTACATGCTTGACTTCTCCGCTTTTACTAGTTATTATTCCTGTAAAATTAAGCACTACTCCTGCAGTATTCAGATCTAGAATCTAAAGTTTTAAATATAAGATCAAGACTAGTTCAGTAACATCTGGTAAGAGTCTAAGCTCAATTAGGAAAGGTTGAAAAAAGCGAAGTTGCGCACATTTTTGTACTTAAGGTGGTAATATTAGTTGTTTTCTACGAAAGTTGATTTCATTCTAGCCTGCATAATACAGATGCCACAATTGAATATATACTTATAGTCCCCTTCTAGTAACCTCTTTCATAAGCTAAGGTTCAATTTGAACTATATAAAAACTTCCATATTCATGACTTCTCTACATTTACTAGTAGTTTTGCATGTAAAATTGAGTACCACTCCTGCAATATGAAGATCTAGAACCTAAAGTTTCAAATATAAGATCAAGACTAGACTAGTAACATCTACTAAAAGTCTAAGCTCAATTAGGAAAGGTTGAAAAATGCGAAGTTGCGCACATTTTTGAACATAAGGTAGTACTATTATTTGTTTTCAGTAAATGTTGATTTCAGTCTAACGTGCATAATACAGATGCCACAATTGAATACATAATAATAGTACCCTTCTAGTAACCTCTTTCATAAGCTAAGGTTCGTTTTGAACTGTGTAAGAACTTCTATATTCATGACTTCCCTACGTTAATAAGTATTTTTTCAGTTAAAATTGAGTACTACTCCTGTGGTATGAAGATCTAGAAGCTAAAGCTTTAAATATAAGATCAAGACTAGACTAGTAACATCTGGTAAAAGTCTAAGCTCAATTAGGAAAGGTTGAAAAATGCGAAGTTGTGCACATTTTTGGACTTAAGGTAGTATCATTATTTGTTTTCTGTAAAGGTTCATCTTAGTCTAACCTCCATAATACAGATTCCAAAATTAAATATATAATAATAATGCCCTTCTAGTAACCTCTTTCATGAGCTATTACCGAAGACGGGGCCGAAGGTCCCGTCGAGGATATATTTACTTAGCAGTAAATCGGAAGAGCACGGTATGCCAATGAGCAAAAATCTTTTTTGTGTGTAAATAAGGTAGGGGAAGCGCGGACACTGGTGAATAGCGAGCTGGCTCCTCTGCGGGAGGCGGTATCGCTTTATATCACCGGGTGGTGTTTCGTCTACCTTGATGGAGACTCATCAGCGCGCCGAGAAAGGGAGGGGCACTCACCTTTCTTCCACGGTGGACAGTCTTTTGGTGGACCCCCAAGGGGTTCACGCGAAACGTACAGTCCCATCCCAACACCCCGACCGAGCCGCAAGAGGGCCGTGGGGCGGCCGTAGCCCCCCACGCACCTCAAGTGGATTTCGCACCAGGGGTCACCAATAGGAGTTCTTTTCCGCGGTCACCTCCGGGAGGCAATCCACCGTTAAGTTTACCCATATTTTTCGGGCGAAACCAGACTTGTTTGATATTTTCTCGATCTCGAGAAAATGTCTATGTGAAGGGAGTTTTTTCACCGCAAGCGAGGTCGCCGACGCACGATAGGTCTTATCGTGCATTAACTATTCGCGCGGGAGAAACATCCTGCGGGCGAACGGGACTTCCGGAGATGCAAGGACAGGGAAAAGTTTTTCGCGTGAGCGAAATACTCTCCCCTGTACTTGCACTGCAAGTTGACAGTGAAAAGTTTTTCGCGTAACGCGAAAAACCACTTCCACCTGTTTTCCCTAACGGTCAACTGCGATTTGAGCCGGAGCGACCGGCTCAAACTTGGAAATCTGTCCCGTGGCAAAAGTGCCAGGTGAGAGATCAAAAACATGATTCGCCTTTTTCGAGACGAGGGCATGTTGGACGACAGGTGGTGACCTGTCGGTCACCGTCCTTTGTCCGAGATGTTTTACCCCGTAAAACGCCAGATAGCCCAAACCACAATGAGGCGAACCTATCAGTTGATCTGGCCCGTAATTCCCCGTCAGCGCTCAACCCCTCACGGGATCATCAAGGGAGTCGGCCGTAGCACGCTTTTCCCTCTACTCCGATCGCTGAGGTATCATCGTGCCCAGAGCAATTACGAGTAACCGACCGACTGGTTCGGGTCAGGGTTAGTGCTAGTGGGTTAGGGTTAGGGGAGGGGTATGGGTATCACTCCGTGGCCCTCCCCTTTCTCTTTGTTCAAACCGGTGGCCTATGCCCAGTCCATGACATCATAGTCATCTAAGCGGCCCTCTTCATCAGAGTTGTCCGAGTCATCCGCAACTTCCACAAGTCCACGTTCGTAGAAATCCTGGAGCGTAATAGCGTTGTAAATGTCAGCGTTGAATTTATTGTTTATTTCTCCAAGGTTTTTATGTCTACGGAGTGATAAACGTATGGAGCGTACCTGTTCGATCGGGGTATCTTCCCTATCTAAACCGGCGTCCATTGCTGAAAATACGTTGCGGAGGTCTATGTGTTGCCATACGTCATTATAAGTGGACTTAAGCCAGAAAGCGTCTCCTCCTGATTCCTCAGGGGCGTCTTCGTACCTTGTACGCCATCTGTTCTTAGCTTCGCATTTGATCCACGTAAATAATAGACGTCTCGGGTAGCCTCGCTTGAGATAGATGTCTCTTACATATCTAATCTCCTCATCGTACACATTCCGTGTACTGCAGAGTCGGGCGATCCGGCTTATCTCCCCGCAAAAAGCGGCCCTTTTAACCGTAATAGGGTGGTAGGAGGTAAATGGCAGCCTTTCATAGCTGTTCAGTGGCTTGCGATACGGCCGGAACCTGTAATATCCTTGAGCCGCCTCAATATTGAGGTCGAGAAAGTGGTTAGTTTTCTCTTCCACTGACCAGGTGAGGGAGAGGCCGTCGGCTTTAACGACGGCCAGCTGTTTTAACGCGTCCGCCTTAGTGGGGGCGTTAACCAAGACAAATACATCATCGATGTACCTCTTATAGAGCGGGAAGCGACCCGCGAAGTCATTCTCAAAGTGACTCATATACAGGTTGGCAACATCCGGTGCCGATGGAATGCCCATAGCGAGTCCTTTCTTCTGGTGAAAAAGTCTTGTCTTGTAGCGAAATACCAGGCAGTTATCCGACCAGTGTGCTAACCTCATAACAAGGCTGCGGAGGTCGAAAAATGTGCCGTCAGGATCTACCGTATGACCCAAAATGGAGTGTGCTTTTTCTTTGGGGATATTGGGGTACATGGCCGTAACATCGCCGGTGCAGATCCAATATCTTTCGGTAGAGGGTACTTTAATGTCTTTTAGTAAGATGGCCAGGTCCCGAGATGACTCAAGGATCCATGGGCTCTTACGGACATAACTTTTGAGCAAAAACGATAACACCTTACTCGCGTTAGCGAGTGGGTATGAGTGACAAGGAACTATCGGCCTAAGGGCCCACGGATCTTTATGAATTTTTGGGATTCCGTGAAAGTGAGGAAAATCCTGTAAACTATCTAGTTGCTTGCACCCCGCAAGTATAAATTTCCTCAGATTACTATGGAGGACGGGGTTACGGTATTTGCCAATTTTGTCTATGGCGTCTTGTAGGACTTGGGGCCTAAGAAAATGACCTCGCCCATCATCAGTAGGGAGCTCGGTAAAATCCTCTTTGCCATAAACGAGTTTGTCAGTTAACTGTTCGTACCATGTACTATCGACTACGGTAGTACCTAAGTTTTTATCAGACTGAAGAACAAGTAAGGAGTTAACTGTTCTCCAGTGTCGAAGGCGAGCAATCCTTTTATCAGTATGAACTTTTATAGGAGGAGTGCGGGCTGAGTTGGGTATGGCATTGAGCTGGCGAACCAGTTCCGCCTTTCCTCTTTCCAGCATGTCTTCGACCCACTTAGGGGTATCGGGTGGTGAGCTCTTGTCGCCTAAATTAGCGATGTGCCAACGAGCATCATAATCACAGTCAACGTCACCATTGTTTGCGAAAAAGATTTTCCATTTAATCCTATTACAAAGAGAAAGGAAACCATTTAACGGAAGAGAAATGTCAAACAACGGAGCTAACAGAAACCTATGACCCAACATAAGAAATTCGTCAATATCCCGTGGGATAGAAGTAACGCCCGGACCTAATTTAACATGGTAGTCAGCCCTGATATTTCCGCTAGGAATAGGAATGCGTGACTGTATGATAGAAACTGCGTGGTCTCGGTCTATGTCAAGGATCTGTTTGGGGAGGGAATTAGGTTTACTGACTTTCCAATCGGCTTGCCGAATGAAGTCCTCTATTTCCTCTTTTTGTTCGGGCCCGACCCAGTCTTCGTCTGCGCTCTCTTGCGCTTGGCGATCCGTAGCGCGTTGGCGGATTTTCCGCCGTTTTGTTTGCGCTTCGGGGGGGTCCCGAGGGGGAACTCTTGGTCTTCTTTGCGGGACTCTTTCCTTTTCCCTAGAATAGAAGTAGCGGTAGGAGTTAGTACTCCACATGACCAGACGGAAGCATTTCCTACCTGACCAGAGTTTTTTGCCTTTTTTGAGGACTTATTTTGTTGCCTCAAGGCGGCACGGACGGCATCCTGGACGGTCTTCTGCAAGTCTGAACCTGCTACTTCGACCTCCATTTTGTTGGCCGCCTCGTGAGCCAGATCTTCCTTGCGTGCTAATTCCTTAGCGGCGCGCGTTTCCTTCAGTCTCATGAAGTCGCAGGCCTTGGCAACCCAAGGGGAGATCAATTCTTTTGTCAGATTATATTCTGACTCGAGCCATTCAGGAGGCTTAATGCCTTCGCCATCCTGAGTGTATTTGCCGTGAGAAGCCTTAGCGGCTTTCCAAACGCTTTCGACCTCATTGAGGACGCGTTTCTCCACGTAGGAGGGCTGGCAACGGGATTCGAGGGTTGAGACCTCGAAATTCTTGAGAGAGACGACTCTCTCAAGGGCATCTACGCGTTGGTCCTTAAACCACTTGCGTTCCCGTACCATTTTTTCCTCGATAACGTTCGAGACTTCCTTGCAGAATTGGACAGATGAAAAGGGATCATGCATGCCCGCGATGAAGTTCGGCCAAGTACCGTTATCTTGGTGGTTGCGGAGGGACGAGAGGAACTTTCCAGCACTAAGATATTTATCGTGAGTTTTCTGGAGTTCTCTGAGGATAAGGGAGATTTTTTCGGCATATCTTGAAGGCATAGCAGAGCAAAGCTCGTTCATGTTATGCGCAACAGAGATTGCTCGAGCGCACGAAGCAACAAGATTCTTGCTACTAGAATCGCGTGCATTGGTAGGGGCAGTTGCGAAGGCAAAGGCTGCCGGTGAGGAGCCGCGAACGGCAGGGTTTGCGGAGGAGGAGGACATATTTGAGAACTGGGTTAGGGTTAGGAGTTAAGTATATTGAGTCTAGAGACAGGACCAAGTCACAGCCATTACGGACAACAAGGTAAAGCAACAGAACAGACCAGCAACCCAGACAGAAGACAAATACCGGAAACCAGCAGCCCAAGTCCTAGCACCAACTAAACTATTACTATAACAGCCTTGAAGGATGAGCTTGATGCCCTCATCTAGCAAACGTGGTGATAGTATTACACAGCAGTGTAGTACCAGCAAAGTAGAGAGTAGCAAACTAGATTTACTACAATCCGAAATGCATCCAGCAGTGAAATATCCATACTGGAAGCTCACGAGACTAGCTGTACAAGGCCCATACCAGAGGCCAACGAGACCAGTTGTACGAGGCCCATACTGGAGGCCACAGAAACAAGGATACATGATAGAATAAGTGTAGACATACGAAGCAAAATAAACAAGATAGTGACTTTTAGTTAGAATATAGCAAAGAATAATAAGGAACAAGATAAATTAAATGGAAGTTATCAGAACATAACATAAACAAGAAATGCAAACGAGAAATACTTAATAGAACTAAGGTAAATTGATGGGATAAACACAAAACAGTAGCAGATTAGCCATTTTGAAATAAACACAAGGTAAAGTCAAGAAGTACTTGAACAATACAAGAAACAAAAAGTAGATTAAATATAGAAAAAACAAAGTGATAGGAAGTTTTGCAAGATACGTTAAAATCAAGATGCAAGTTACCAAAACATGCAATGTAAAATAAGTAGCAAGTTATCTGAGAGCAGTATCCTCAATATTTGTAGCAGTAGTAGATGAGGCAAAGTCAGACATTAACATTGTAGCCATCGTGTGATTCCAAAAGTCGAGTAAATTGCGAGCCTTAGTCCAGAGTTGTTGGTTAAGAAG
>VBSK01000248.1:0-21418 GCA_006112555.1 Tuber indicum | reverse complement strand
CTACGGGGCAAGAACTACGGCAACCCCCGAGGCCTACGCGGTCAAGTACCCCAACTCATGGGAAGCCCGAACCTTCCGTGACGGCAAGTACCCCCCCTCTCTGAGTGGACCCCTGGCAACATGGATCCTACCTACCTGCGTCCTCCTCGCTCGTTCACCCTGGCTGCTGCTGCCGGGGGCAAGAAGAAGTCCAAGGGGCCTAAGTCGAAGCCACCCTCTGCTGCGCAAGTCGCATCCGGCACCACGGCGTCTCCTGTTAAGGAGACTCCTGTCCTGCCAGCAGCACAACGTCGCTTCTTCGCTCCTCGCTCCTCTCCTGCTCCCCACCCCGAAGCTGATAGGATTTCCGCGACCCTCCCTGACATCGCTGCCTCTGTTCTCCGTGAGGCCAACTGTTCCCTACCTCTCTCCCTTTCTGCCCGAGTCAACGACAGAGGCTCTGTCACTCTCACCGTCCTTGACCCCTACACTCCCGCTACCTCCTACGCCCCATACTATCAAGCCCTCACCAACCGCCTCAACCAAGTCTCCCCGGTAGGCGATAATGCCTACCTGCCCTTCAGACCCGCCCCAACGAGACCCAACTCGCCATCCACTCCCTCCCCCTCGCCTACCTCCCAGAAGACCAGGACGCCCTCCTCCCCCTCCTCCAGGAGTCCATCCTCAACGCCACGGGCGTCACGATCTTCTCCGCCCGATACCTCAACCGCGACCTGGACTCCAGGTTGTCCAAGTCCGCTACCTCTGTCGTCGTCACCATCGCTCCCGAGGACATCAATGCCATGGGAACCTCTATCCACCTCTTCTCTAGAAGACGCCGTGTTGAACGCGCCTTCTCCTCCAACCGCTTCACCCAATGCCGCAACTGCTGGAAGTTCGGCCATCAGGCCCCTAGATGTAAGCTGGATCACCCGGTATGTCCAATCTGCTCCCTCTCGCACACACGTTCGGCGCACCGCTGCCAGAATCCCACCTGCCCTAAGGCGGGTAACACCAAGGCGGTCCTCAACTGCTGCCCCTCCTCAATTGCTTCCTGCCCCAACTGTAAGGAGCCACACGCGGCCACTGACAGGGACTGCCCGGAACGACCCGCCCCAACCCCCAAAGACCCCTCCGCCTCACAACCACTAGGCCAAAGTGATGAGGATGGCATGGATGTCGGCCCTGATGGTGCCGACGCTGATGCTGGCCCCTCCACCCCGAGACAGACTCTTGCCCCGCCTTTTGCAACCCCCCGCCGCCCTCGTCCTCGTGTCCCGCCCGAAACCCCACAGACAGCAACTCGTTCCTCCTCCAGGGCCAACGTCCCCCCCACCCATGGGGACTACGACCCAGCCCGTACCGCAGAAAATCCATCCGGCTTGTCCGGGTAGATGCCTTTTCCCGACTCACCTCTCCCCGGACCCTCTGGCAGGGATCCTGGTCTTTTGAATCTTTCCTTCGTTCAACATAACAGCTTGGGTAGCTGGGATGTTTTTCTTTCTTTATTTCAGAGTTTTTCTGCTTTGTCTTCCTTGCCGGCGATTGTGGCCATACAGGACCCTCCTGTGTGGAGAGCACGCTTACCTTCCTTTCCTGGCTATAAATGTTTTTCCCCACCCTCCACTTTTGGCAAGCCCCGCGTGGCTTGCTACGCTCTCTTGTCTTTTCTTGAAGTTGTTTCTCTCTTGCCTGTATGGGTAGACCAGTCTCCCAACGTGATGGCGGTTGACTTGTTCTCCGATTTGGGCTTTTGCTCCTCCTCACAGACTCGCCTTAGGGTGTACAATGTGTACAACACCAAGGGCACCTCTTCCCACACGCGCATTGTTTCTCCCGAGTTGTGTTTTCCTGATTTAGGTTTTCCTGTTTTTGTTTTGGGGGACTTTAACCTCCACCACCCTCTCTCTGACCCACTACGGGCCATTTCATCCACCGAACTTAGAACGTCAGTTCCTTACTTTCAATTGGCTTTTTACATGGTTTTTCCCTTCTTAACACCCCGGTGTGTTTACTTATTTTTCCTTTACCCCCCAGGACAGGCCCTCTGTCCTTGATCTCTCCTTTGCCAATAGCGAAGCGGCCCAGCTCTTTGCTGAGTGGGCCACCCCGCTCCCGTCCACTGGCTCTGACCACATCCCTATTTGCATCTTGCTTTCCACGCCTTTATTGCGCCCCCCTGCCCCCACACCAGCCTGGGCCAAGACAGACTGGTCCGCCCTTGGTGACGCCCTCAAGTTGTTTGTTGTCTCTCCGCCTCCCACCCTCCCGACCTTGTCCTCTGCCACAGCTTGGTTCGACAGCAACGTCAACCGCCTCCGCACTACCCTCCTCCTGCACACCCCCCTCAACCGTATGTCGACCCACTCCAAACCTTGGTGGTCGCCCCTCCTCTCCTCCCTCAGAATCTCGTTTCACGCCGCTACTCGTCGTGCCCGCAGGACCCCTTGTGTGGACTCCCTGGCTGAGGCCCGGAGGTCCCGCAACGCCTACTTCAAGGCCATCAAGCAGGCCAAGCGAAGGCACTGGGACGAATTCCTCTCCTCTGCAACCCCTAAGACTGTATGGACAGCCAAACGCTTCGCGATAGGTCGCCCCCCAGACCGATTCCCATCTTCCCAGAAGCCGACACCCCGATCGCTGTCAACACCGCTCTCCTGACCCACTTTTTTCCCCCTAGGAGTCCTCCTCCCCCCCAACTATCCTACGGCCGTTCCGGGACCTCGACGTCCTCACGAGAGAGGAGGTATCTAAAGCCCTGGCATCCAGCTCAAGTTCGTCCCCCCCCGGCCCCGACCACATCCCGTACTCAGTCTGGAAGAGAGTCCACGGCACCAACCCAAAGATCCTCACGTCCCTCCTGGGCCCCCTCCTGCTCTATGGTTTTCACCCGTCCTCCCTCAAACAGGCCAATGGTATTGTCCTCGACAAGCCTGGCAAGGCCTCCTATGACACCCCGGCCTCCTTTCGCATTATCGTCCTCCTCCAAACCCTATCCAAGATCCTGGAGCGTGTGGTAGCTGTAAGGCTAGCCGCAGTTGCTCGGGCCCTTGGCCTCGTCCACCCCAACCAATGTGGTTCACTATCGGGTATGGGTACTTTTGACGCCCTTGCCACCCTCTCACATGAAGTCCGTCTTTCGCACTGCATGGGCCTCTGCTCCTCCACGCTCTTCCTTGACATCAAAGGAGGTTTTGACAACGTCGACTCCGCTGCCATGTGCGGCAAACTTCGGGAAAGGGGCGTTCAGCCCTACCTCGTCTCATGGGTCCGATCCTTCCTGCACGGCAGACACTGCCGTCTCCTATACCAGGGTTCCCCTAGGGTCCTCTCGCCGGTCCAGGTCGGCACCCCCCAGGGTTCACCTGTCTCCCCCCTTCTTTTCCTGATCTACGTTTCCTCCCTCCACTTTCCAGTCCCCAACGGCTTAATCCTCTCCTATGTTGACGACTTCGCTATAACTGTCTCCTCGCCCTCCTACAGGCGTAATGTCCAGAAGCTGCAGGCAGTCGCTTCCTCTCTCACATCGAAGGGAAGGCGCATAGGCGTTGCTTTCTCCCTTCCCAAAACAGAACTGCTGCACTGGAGGACGCCCCAACAGAGAGGGCCCCCGTGCCTCCTCCCCGTCTCAGTGGACTCAGTCCCCTACAAACCGGCCCAAGTACTACGGTGGTTGGGCTACTGGCTGGAACCCGCGACACCTTCATTGGACCGCGCCACCACCCCTCATTTCACCAGGCGACTCGCCCTGGCTGAAGAAGCTGCCCTCGCTACAATAGACCGCCTGTCCCGGCCAGGCAAGGGTCTCGCACCACACCTGTGTCACTGTCTCGCCTCCTCCTTGGTCCGCCCCATCCTTCTTTACGGCAGCGACCTCTCTCCCCCAACTCCAGGATGCTCGACAGATGAGGGCATTCTGGCACGGGTATACAGAGATGGGTTACGAACTGCTTTGCCTCCACCAATACGGCCATTCTTCCTTGTGAAGCATCGCTCCCACCCATTGACCTTCTTATCAAACACCTTCAGCGCCTGGCGGCAGTCCGCCTGGTCTGCTCCCCGCCCGAAATCAACCCGGCTACTGCCCGCTTGGACCACTCGGTCCCGACTACGTCCCCCTTTAGGGCTCCCGACTCCCTCCGCCTCCCTGGGTCTGTCAGGGGCCGGCACCATGGACGGGCCCCAAACTACCGCCCCCCTCAGATGGTTCACCAAGCCGCCCTCCACACCAATCGGCGTCATCTCCCGGTCGATGCGGTGGCCCACCGCATTCACTCCATCATCGGCGGCCGCCATGACCCCCTTCCTCCGGCGAACCCTCTCCTCCTGCCTCCGCTGCAGGTAGCCCCGCTGGGGGCTCCCGCCCTCTACGCTTCTCTCAAGGCCCGGTGCCGTGAGGAAACTCCTCACCTCGTGGCGGCTCCTGTCGCCTCCCCGCCCCTACTACCTCTTGGCCCCACCCTGCGCCCGCACCCCTTCATGGGCCTGGGGCGTTTCCTCTCGGGCCGGCTCCACCAGATGCGTGCTGGCAAGAGCTACCTAGCCGCCCATCCCTCTTGGCACGACGCCGACCCCTCTCGCCTCTGCCCTTGGTGTGAGGAGGGGGACGAGACGTTCGAGCATGCCCTCCTTTTCTGCCCTGCCAAGTCTGCAGCCCGCGGTCGCCACCTCCAGGGGATCACGGATATTGGACCTGACTCTTCTCTGTGGACCTCGATTCCGATGCTTTTGGGCCTCGGACGTTATCTCACTGCTACCAAGACTGGTTTCCCCCCTGACATGTATGCACACTATGCCCCCCGCCTGCCCTCTCTCTCCCCCTCCCCTTCCCTTCCTGCCTCGCCTCGGTTGTCGTTGGCTGGGTCGCCAAGTGGTCTAAGTGGTGGAAGGTCTCCTGTTTGATTTCATTTACTTGTTGTTATTATGAGTTTTTGATTTGTTTCCGTTACGATGCTAGTTAGTTAGTAGTTTTCCTTTATAAGTCCTGTGTAGGCAATGCGTCGGTTATTGGACGCCATAGGAGGATCTGGTTTTGGTTTCTCGTTTGTTTGTTGATTGATTTTGGGTTTTGTTTCTGCCATAGCTAGCGCTGCATGCACGTTCTTGTACCTTAACCAAACAATGAATATATGATATAAAAAAAAAAAAAAAAAAAAAAAAAAAAAAAAATGGGTACCTCTGAGAAGTGGAACGGAGGAAATCCGTCGGAGGCGCATTGAGTTACTAGGCTTTAAAGTTAGACACCCTAACGATAGGCCGAAAGTAACGGGACGTTTTCGGTTCGAAAATCCGCGACTGCTCCTACAGTGCCTCGGAGGCCATAGGAGATAGATATGACACCAATACCTGTCTGAAGGCCGCTGTATGTTGGTTGGCCCTGGAGACAGGGTCCCTCGAAAGGTGATTCTCTTTGAGGCGAGGCGGACCGAGGGGAAGCTGCTCAGACTCAGAAGACCTATAGGCAGACGGTAGACATACGAGTGTTGGCGCACCGTCTATGAAGCCTGCATATTGCATAGGTGCCCGACACATACGCTGGCCACTATGTGAAATCGGAAGAGACTACTGGAACGATAGTCAAGACGACTGCAGTTTCAGAACAGAAGTCTATTCGTCTCTATAAATCGAAGACCTGTCGTTCGAGGATAATAACGCATCCTACGATAAGACGGAAAAGATTTTATAAGTACGAAGATGGTGTGAAAGAATTCAGGGTCAAACGGTGTTCGCACTTGTTAAGACTATGAGACGTTAGCGTACGATCTTGGGAAAGGTACTTAGTTATATGAGGATTAGAAGTAGTCCGCGAACACTCAGACGCGGGATATAAATATCGAAGTGCCTCCCAAGCTTTTAGACATCATCAAGCAACGGAGAAGAGACCTTAACAATATAACATTGTTTTACCTACGAATCTTTATAAAAGTATTCCCCCTTTGAATAATCGAGTTCTTAGTAGTCATAAACGAAAAGAGCAACACCGAGCCTTCCTAGACAAATCTCCGTCTATTACGAAAGATTCAGGCCTAAGTCTTCTCGACAAGTATTTAGAGTCGGCTTCCGCCTAACACCTGCTCTTCCAGAGAGGAGGCGAGAGCTGTGTGAACTAAAGGAGGCTTCAGAGGTGTACAGGAGAAACTAAAGAGTAACCATTCAACCAAGTATATTGAAATACTATCTGTTGAAGTCTGTACTTTCCATCGTGGAATAGGACGGTCTTTAAGTACACAAATCTGTTCATGTCTAGCATGAAGGAAGCTAAAGAAAGGTATCAAGTGATACACTTTGGTAAAACAACATAAGTATCAACTCGATACTTTAAAACAAAACATAAAACAAACTAAGTATCAAAACAATACTTCAAACAAACCAAGTATCAAAGCGATACTTAAAACAAAAACATACAATCAACTAAGTATCAAAACGATACTTCAAACAATCCAAGTATCAAAGCGATACTTAAAACAAAATCCTTAACCGAGTACCAGTACCGGTTACATTCCCCAAAACAAAACAATTGTTTAAACAAAACCAAGCCTAATAATTCTGAAAATTAGAGTCCTCAGAAGGCTTGAAAAACTCGCTTTCTGCTATCATCCAATTATTGGCATTAAGACACCAAACATAAGTAAAAGCTCGAACATAACAGAGAGACTCAAAGAAAGATAAGTCACAATAGTCACGAATACCAGATTCGCGATCAGCTTCCACCCATACCTCATTGCAGTCAGGACAGTAGTCTACCCAAAGGATAGCAAAATAGTCTTCAAGTTGGATAACATCGCGGTTCAACAAGAGCCCAACAAGCTATTGTCGCTGCCTCACATTGATCTCCTCATAGTTTGACATCATAAGGTATTCGGATAGTGTAGGTAGTGATCAGATGAAATCATCCAGGGCCTACTCCGAGGTTTGGTTCTCTTCATCGCGGCTTTCAAATTCAGATTCAAAGTCGGGGCCCAGAACCCATCTCTGGCCACGAGTTCCTTGTGCCATCGCTCGGTTTCTGGTATAGTCGGTGACCTGCATATGGTGATATAGTTGATGGTTGGTGGTAGGGAGTTGTCAGGCATGTTGGCTTCCCACCATTCATTCACCATTTCCATAGCATCCTCTAGTCTCTCAAGCGGTTCCCAACTGTTCTCACTCGCAGGGTATCCTTTCTATTTGATGAGGAACTGATCGTTTCCGTGCCAAAGGCGGTGGTACTAGATTTCTTCATCTTCCCATTCCTCTTTCTTGTCAATGGTGATGGGAGTGGGGCGTGAATGAATTTGTCCAGGGAACTTGGAGTCGTCATTAGTGTAGAATTGTTTAACAGAAGAGGCATGAGAAACGGCAGTGGGGCGGCAGTACATGTGACCATCTATCTGGATAGTGTAGTTTTCAGTGTGCTCATTGAAGTCCAAGACCTTAAAGGGTCCTCTACAGTGTGGTGGGAGCTTCTTACTTTGTCCGGAGGTAGGGATGAACATGCTTCCATTGACCATGCACATATTTCCAACAGGGATAGGAACATGCTTGCATCTTCGCTTCTGGGCAGTAGTTGTGCTTCGGAATCATGCAGCTTTGACAGCTTGGAAGGCGTCATTGTTTATTGCCTGGTGCCGGTTGAGGTGATCATCCGAGTCGGGAATTGAGGAGTTCTTGAAAAGAGTGGTAGGTACGAGGGGATATTGTCGGCCGAAGACTGCTTGTATGGTAACATACCAAGGGTCTCAGAGTGCCCAGCATTGATGTATGCTGCAAGATCAACGAGGGCTGGTTCCCAGTTCGTTTGTCGCTTATTGATAAGATTTCTGATTCCAGTTTTCTCTTCCCTGATTTGCGTTCAGCTTGGCCATTGGTTTCATGATAACCTGGAGCGGCCATGATGTGGTTGATTCCAAGAGAGGTGAGGGTCTGTTTCCAGAATCGAGAGGTAAACCGGAAGTCAGCATCGCTGTCAATAGACAGAGGATATCCATGAGATGCAAAAAGGTTGCGTTGGAGGAACTTCCATGTGTCCTTAGAGGTGTCAGTAGTCTTCATAGATAGTAGCCATGTGTATCCAGAGAATCGGTCAACAGCTACCAAGATGGTATCATATCAAGCAGATTTTTTGAAGAGTCCCGCAAAATCAATGGCAAAGGACTTAAAAACTT
The DNA here is from genome assembly GCA_006112555.1 of Tuber indicum. Lineage (NCBI taxonomy): Eukaryota > Fungi > Ascomycota > Pezizomycetes > Pezizales > Tuberaceae > Tuber > Tuber indicum. The sequence continues at coordinate 13,295 of VBSK01000248.1, read as the reverse complement.
CGCAGGGTAGTTGGAGGGTTTTTGCTCTTCCTTCCGGTAGCTGACTTCGTTCCTTATTTACTTGACATAGTTCACATTGTTTGATGAAATCTCGGAAGTCCTTTCACATCTCTGGCCAGTAAACATATTCACAGGTGTAGCCGAGGTCTCGATCCACGCTGTGGTATCCCTTGTTGTGGATTTCGGTAATGACATATTCTCTGATGGTCATGCCATGGAATAAATAGCCTTTCTGGATGTATAAGCATCGATTGCCTTATCTGGTAGGTGTATAGACTATTCCATAGGATGCTTGATAGGGTGCCAGGTCCCCATATTTGTTGCTATCCGAGGCTTTGAATTAAATTGGGTCATGGCGGTATCCATTAATCATCTGGCTACGGAAGGATATGGTAAGCTCCTCTGTTATAGTCCTGACATCACGTTCATCCACGATAAGAGATCCCCTGGTTAGTTCGATGGATTCTTCATCTTCCTCTTCAAAGGTTTCGTATAGTTGCCAGAGGTATTTGGGAATAGTAAGAGGCATGACAGAGACGATAGTTTCATTATTGAAAACTCAGAGGGGTCCACTATAGAGGGGGCGTGAGTCTTTTGGAGCAGTCAAGGGGGGGGGGTATATGGCATGGTGCGTGTAGGAAGGTTGCTGCTTCCTCGAGTTGTGCTGCTTATTGAAGTTGCTCTAGGTCTTGGTATCTTGGAGTTGGGTTTTCAAAGGTGGTAGGTGGCTGAGTTACTGGGGCTTTCCATGGTCCTGCAGATCTGTTGCTGAACTTAATCTCAGTTTGGTGAAAGGAGGATGTATCTTCGTAACAGTGGGACCAATGGAGTGTGCTTTGTTCATGGTCTTGAGGTGGCGTGCTGAGGGGGTGGAATCATCTTTCCATTGTGCTCAAGGTGTTGGCCTTACTCTGTTCCTGCCGCAGCGTATATAGTATAGGAGAAAGGAGAGGATGGAGAGGTTGGTTGACAGATGTAACGTGTTCGTTAGGTGCTAATCACGTTTCGATAGGTGTACGATAGTTGACAGGTAGCCTGCTCTTCCAGAGAGGAGGCGAGAGCTGTATGAACTAAAGGAGGCTTGGAGAGGTGTACTGGAGAAACTAAAGAGTAACCATTCAACCAAGTATATTAAATACTGTCTATGGAAGTTTGTCCTTTCCATCGTGGAATAGGACAGTCTTTAAATACACAAATCTGTTCATGTTTAGCATGAGCGAAACCAAACAAAGCTATCAAGCAATACACTTTGGTAAAACAACATAAGTATCAAAACGATACTTCAAACAAAAACCAAGTATCAAAGCGATACTTCAAAAAAACATAAAACAAACTAAGTATCAAAACGATACTTCAAACAAACCAAGTATCAAAGCGATACTTAAACAAAACGTAAAACAAACTAAGTATCGAAACGATACATCAAGCAAACCAAGTATCAACGTAATACTTAAACCAAAACATAAAACAAAATCCTTAAGTGAGTACCAGTACCGGTTACATTCCCCAAAAAAAAACAACTGTTTAAAACAAAATTAACCTAATAGTCCTGAAAATTAGAGTCTTCAGAAGGCTCGAAAAACTTACTTTCCGCTAACATCCAATTATCGGCATTGAGACACCAAAGACAAGTAAAAGTTCGAACATAACAGCGGGCCTCAAAGAAAGATAAGTCATAATAGTCACGAATGCCAGATTTGTGGTCAGCTTCCACCCATGCTTCATTGCAATCAGGACAGTAGTCTACCCAAAGGCTAGCGAAATAGTCTTCAAGTTGGATACATCGCGGTTCAACAACAGTCCAAAAGCTGTTGTCGCTGCCTCACATTGATCTCCTCATAGTTTGACATCGTTAAGTATCTTGATGGTACGGTATGTAGGTGGAGGTAGCGATCAGATGATATCATCGAGAGCCTGCTCCATGGTTTGGTTCTCTTCATGGCTGCTCTCAAATTCGGACTCAAAGTGTGGTGCCCAGAACATCTCTAGCCTCGAGTTTCTTGTGCCACGCTCGGTTTCTGGCACAGTTGGTGACCGGTACATGGTGATATAGTTGATGGTTGGGGTAGGGAGTTGTCGGGCAGGTTGGCTTCCCACCATTCATTCACTATTCCATAGCGTGCTCCAGCCCCCCAGCGGTTCCCAACTGTTCTTACTCGTCGGGTATCCTTTCGATTGATGAGGAACTGATCATTCCATGCCAAAGGTGGTGGTCTCGGATTTCTTCAACTTCGCATTCTTCTATCTTGTCGATGGTGATAGGGACAGGACGAGAGTCGATTCGTCTCGGAACTTGGAGTCGTCGTTAGAGTAGAAACCGTTTGATAAAGGAGGTGTGGAAAATGGCAGTAGAGCGATTGTACATGTTGCCATCCATCTGGACAGTGTAGTTCTCAGTGTGCTCATCGAAGGCTATGACCTTAAAGGGTCCTCTCTAACATGGCTATAGCTTCTTGCTTGTCCAGAGGTAGTGATGATCATGTTTCCATTAACCATAAGCATTTCTTCACAGGGATAGGCACATGCTTGCATCTTCATTGGGCAGTTGTGTTGTACTTCGGAATCGTCCAGTCTTGACAGCTTGGAAGGCGTCATTGCAGATGCTTGATACGATGAGGTGATCATCTGAGTCCGGAATCGAATTGAGGAGTTCGTGAAAAGAGTGGAAGGTAGGAGGGGGTATTGTCGGCCAACGACTGCCTTGTAAGGTAACATCTTAAGGGTATTGGAGTATCCTGCATGATCTATGCTGCAAGCTCGATGAGGCTGGTTCCAGTGGGCTTGTCGTTCAGACTAGGTTCGGATTCCAGTATTTTCTTCTCGGATATTGCGTTCTGCTTAGCCGTTGGCTTCATCGTGTCCTGGAGCGGCCATGATGTGGTTGATCCCAAGAGAGGTGTGGGTCTGCTTCCAGAATCTGTGGGAGAATCGGGAGTCAGCGTCACTAACAATAGACAGAGGGTATCCTGGAGGTGTAAAGAGGTTTCGTTGGAGAGTGTTCCTGTAACGGGGGCTCCCTCTGGGAAGATGGATCCCGAGGTTGCGACCGCACCGAAGTATTCTTTCAGAAGTAAGATAAAGATAATCAACAGTAGAGTTGAAAAAATAAACGGTAAAACTTAATATCGTTAAGCCACAGCTTTACTCAATTAAGTCCTGATCTCGAGAGGTAGTTGATTGCCAGAGTAGAGGAGAACTCGCATATACTTAAGTAGGTTTGGTATGCTGCCAGTTACTCCCCATCACTACTCTGCGTTCGCGAGCACCCAACTCCCGTGGGCTGTCTAGCCAACCTCTACGGGTCGGACCAACGATCCTCCGTAGCGAACTAGACCACTCGGTGGTGTTCTAACATCTGCCCGATAGAAGTGTTTTAGCCGCTGCATCTCCAATGCAACCGCAGGAGTAAAAACTCTTCATATCGTGGTCATGCCAGTGGCGAGCTGTCATGCCCGTGCGGATACTATACCAAATGTGGAACTCTCTACCCATATACACTTAGTCTTCTACAAGCATTCGCAGCCCCTGAACATCTATCCGGTTCTACTCATTTCTATATCATTCCGGACGATAGCCACGTAGCTCCCCCGATAGACCCCTTCGGAGGTTGACTACCAATAGGCGCTACCCACAGTCAACCCTCCTAGAAGTAGGTCATATCGTGACCTTAGACTAGTGTCTTAGAGTCCTTAACGATTCTCCAATACTATTACTCTTTCGGGGCAACGGACTTCGGTTACCTCGCCTACTGGCCTCCGGTAACCTCACATACTACTCTTGACTTCAAAGCAGTATTACTCCGTCAGTTTTGGTCCGTTTTACACGAAACCACCTGGAGGCTATTCTCCAGGTTCTCCTCTTCCCCCTCATATATCCTGCGGACAGCTTCCGGTCGGACGGACGGCGTGAGCGCATACGGAGTTACGGCAACATCTCCACTTGGAGACTTTTGCTAGACTTACAGCAACTCTTCAGGCTGTAGCCCATGACGCTAGGGACTTATAACGGGGCCGGAGGGGGGTGTTAGCAACCACACCTCCAAGTTACAGCTTGTTCGGAGCTCAACTGGTTGTGCCGGAGTGATCCGCACAACCTGAGATTCGAACACCCTATGTAGTTTCGCGTGACAAACAATCTAGTAACTTCCCCCGAAGTCCTGCGTAACAAGTTACTTTCAAGGTAGGGTAACTTGACTCCATAGCAGGGTAACCCGTGGCCCAAGGCAGGGTAACCCTAGTCCGAAGGTAGGGTAACTGTACCCCGAGTTACCCTACAGAGTAGGGTAACTTTACCTGGACTCTCCGTCGAGTAATTCAGGGTAACTCCCAAATTGACTACTTGGGTTACCCTACAGAGTAGGGTAACCCCCAACCATTACTAGGACCTATGTACCTTTGGTATGGCCTAGCATGCCCGACTGAGGTACCTAACCACCGGTACCTCCACCTGGTAGACCTAAGTCTACCGCCAGCCCTACCGCGGTAGTCTCTTGACTCCGGTATGGGTGTAGGTTTGGCTACTTGTAATAGTACTCAGTGGAGTCTCGTTACATCACTCCCCTCTTCCATAAGGCTCGACCCGAGCCGGTCTAACGACGTCTCTTATTTCCGCTACTCGGTACCTCTACAACCCTATGGTCCTTCGGTTTAGACGGATACCTTTTGTGGAAATCGCTTAAGGCTTCTATGCCTGTGCCTTCCAACATTTCAAACGGCTCCCAAGAATTTTCTTCAGGTCCGTAGCCTTCCCACGATATCAGGTACTGGACAAACCGATGAGGGAACTTCTGTTTAACTCCTCCATACCACCGGCTGTCTAACACTCCCGAGATAACATAACTTGGCTCGTCTTCCACTATGTCAGGGATAGGGATATCTTTAACCCTTCTCCCGGTCTGATCCTCTCGGTAGGGCTCTAATAACCCAACGTTGAATACCGGGTGGATAGACCAACGCGCAGGCAACTGGAGTTCATATGCCCTAGTACCAACACGTCGCTTGACCACAAAGGGACCAAACATTCGGTGGTCTAGTTTCTCCATAGGCCTCTTTGTACGGATATTCTTGCGATTCAGCATTACCCGATCAGCCTTTATAGCTCTGCCCTCTTCGACATCTTCTAGTGTGGCATATTCTGGAGATGGTAATCGTTTCTTGTCATGCCATTTCCGTTGCCTCTCTTGAGCACTTTGTAATGTTTCCCGTATGTCTTGCCATGTACCCTCCCAATCCTTTACTAACAGCTCCGTACTTGGATGAATCCCCTTATTGTCAGGAACAATTCCAGACCAGTTTGTCCTCGGAGAAAATCCATAGTTAATCTCAAAAGGAGATAACCTGGTTGACTCGGAGGTGGATGTATTATAGGCATACTCCGCTAACGGTAGTAGCGAAACCCAATCATCCTGCTGGTAGGTACAATAACTCCTTAGGTATTGTTCCAGTGTCTGGTTCACCCGCTCAGTCTGGCCGTCGGTCTCGGGATGGAACGCGGTAGAGACATTGAGCTTCACCTCAAGTAGTCCCATTAAGCTAACCCAAAACTTAGAAGTAAATCGAGTATCCCGATCAGAGATAATCGATTCTGGGAGTCCATGCAGTCTCCAGATCTCTTTGAGAAATATAAGAGCAAGTTCCTTGATAGGTACCTCCGTAGCGAGGGGGATGAAATGCGCCATTTTTGAGAATCTATCAACAATGACCCAGATCTTCGTAAAACCCTCGGATTCTGGTAACGCCACAATGAAGTCCATTGATATTGCGTTCCATGGCCTCATAGGAACATCTATAGGTTCTAAGAGCCCAAACTTCTTATGTCTCACTGTCTTTACCCTTTGACAGACATCGCATGACCGAACATAGTCTTCGATGTAGGCCTCCATCTTAGGCCAGTAGAAGTTGGCTTTAACCTTCCCTATTGTCTTATAAGTCCCGAAGTGTCCAGCTAGACGGGAATCATGTTCCGCTTGCATGATCCGTTCCTTTAGCCCTTGATCCTCCGGTACGTACCATCGCTTCTTATAAAGTAGGAAGTCCTTCTCTAATGAGAAATTAGGGTCAACCTTATTGTCCTTTTGGACAATGGACTTGTAAATACTTTGATAAGTATTGTCCTTTGCTATAGCGACCTTCATGTCATCAAGCATTCCGGACTTCAACCGGAAGCCTTGGCACAGTTGCAACAACTGTGGTCGCAAGATGTCCCGCTCCTGACTATCCAAATACTGTCCCGGACGGAAAAACATCTGTTCCTGACCCAATTTCGCAGAATTACTCCCCCCTTCAGGGCGGTACTCCGAACGCCTCGATAACGCATCAGCCTTTCCATTAAGGCGCCCTTCCCGATAGACAACCTTAAAATTAAATGGTTGTAGGAATTCCGCCCAGCGATGCTGCCTACGATTCAGTATCTTAGTACTATTAAAGTACTCCAAATTCTTATGATCAGTGTAAATAGTTATCTGATCCGATACTGAGCGCAAGAGATGATCCCATTCTTTGAATGCTGCAACAATTGCGGACATCTCTTTATCATGCACATCATAATTTATCTCAGCTGGCGAGAATTTCCGACTATGGTAGGCTATCGGATGCCATCTACCATCTTCGCATAACTGTGACAGTATAGCACCCAATGCAAAATCACTTGCGTCGGTTTCCAACTTGGTTAACCGTTCTGGATCAAAATGAGCTAGAATGGGGCTTGCCATGAACATCGCTTTAAGGCGACTAAAGGCTTCATCATGTCTAGGACCCCATCCCCATTTGGAATCTTTCTTCGTTAAGTCAGTTAACGGCTTTGTTATCTTACTGAAGCCTTCAATAAACCGACGGTAGAAGTTTGCAAAACCCAAAAAGCTTTGAACGTCAACAACTGTCTTTGGTGGAGTCCAAACTTCAATAGACTTCACCTTTTCCGTGGTCATCATAATACCACGATCGGATATACGGTATCCCAAGAATTCTACCTCTCTTTGATGGAATGTAGATTTCTTAATGCTTACACAAAGCCTAGCCTTGCGCAGTCTTTCCATAACTCGCCTAACGAGTGAGACATGTTCTTCGATGGTCTCTGAGTATATTAGGATGTCATCTATATAGGCGATGACTCCTTCGTCTAATAAATCATGAAAGATTTTATTTATCATACTCTGGAAAGTAGATGGGGCGTTACATAGCCCAAACGGCATTACCGTATATTCATACAACCCATAACGACAGCGGAAAGCTGTCTTCCATTCTTCTCCTTCTGCCATTCGGAGGAGATAATAGCCATTCTTCAAGTCCAACTTAGTGAAGACAGTGGCTTTTCCAAGTCTATCACGCAGCTCATTCATCAGTGGTAAAGGATATTTATTCTTCACCGTAATCTTGTTAAGCCCTCGGTAATCAATACATAACCTCAATGACCCATCAGGTTTGGGTACAAAGAGGATTGGGGCTGCGGCAGGGGAACTAGATCTCCGTATCTTTCCCGTTGCCAGCATCTCATTGAGATACTCCCTCAGAATCTTGAGCTCGTTTTCAGACAATGGATATATAGGACCAAAGGGAGGTGCTGTCTCAGGCATTAACTCGATCTTGTGATCATACTCTGAGTGCTCTGGTAACGCATCTATCCTTTGTTGGCTAAATATATCGCCATAGTCCTTATATTCGGGGAGGAGACTTAGGGCAATGTCTTTCCCGTCTTCTCCTGTGAACTGGGCATATCCAAGAAGATATACCTGAGCTTGGTCTTCTGCCAATAGCTCTTCTTCGGTTATAAATTCTAACCGTCTCTGGCCCACAAGGCATCTAGCCTTACACAATACAGACCTCCAAGTGAAGCTGCGTGTTTCCCAGTCTATGTCGGGATTATGTTCATGGAGCCATGACATTGGAAGATAACCATCAATCTTCTTATCGGACATGTCCGCCAGTTCAAATCTCATGTCATTGACATGATCGCCAATACGCATCTTCAGGGTCTTAGTGTAATGAAGCCCTGAGTTAGGAATGTCATTCCCGCTAGCATCCTTTATTGGAGCAGCAACCTTTCTCCGGACACAAGGAACTTGTGTTTCCTTAGCCCATCGTGTGCTAAGCACTGCGCCAGTAGCGCCACTATCCAACAATAACACAGCCTCGGCTGCACTGTCTCTCGCGCCACAACGCCATTCTAGTCTAACTCGAACTCGGATAGACTTTATATGTTTTGGGGGGCCTGAAAGCCGCGCCTTCTTTCTTGAGTTTTCTTTTAGAAGCATGTTTAACGGAGTCTCTTGCCTTTCGACACAAGAGTGGCCACAACGGGTCAAAATGTTAAGGTTTCAAATCACGGTATATCAATAGCTAGGGTGTTTACTATCACGCCAGCATGATTTCGGGTACTGAACCCTCCTCAGGTAAACTTGATAACAAAATTTCATTGCTCGAATCAAGGCCTGCTTGATGTGAAAAGAACTAGTCTAACAAAAGAAAACAATTTCGCTTCCAATACTAAGGAAATAATCCATCGAAGTAAGGAAATGATATATTCCCGCAGTAACATAACAAGAATACAAAGGAGAAATAAACCAAGACAAACACCCAAAGAGAATTCCCGTGCTGACCCAAATCCTCCACCTGCCTCGTTCCTTCGCAGACCGCTGCGGCCCAGAACATCTAAGAGGCCTGGTCAGTCTATGTATTGACTGCAGGATTTCTCGGGGCATGCTTACTCTCGGAGCCCTTCACATAACTTCCTAGAGTTATGTCAGTGTCTTGTTATTTCGCTGCAAGGAAAGGAACTTACCTATTCCTCAGCATCCGTATCAACCTCCATAATCTCGGGAGATGACTTTCGGATTTCCAATAACTTCTTTGAAGGTGGTGCTTCGATGCGACGGACTTTGTTGTTTGATGCTTCATTGACTTCTGCATCTTCAGCCTTCCTCTTTTTGGTTATCGCTTTAACCCCTTTGGCTGAACTAACAACAGGGTCGGTGGAGAAACATTTCCGCCAAAAGTGACCCGGTTTTCCACATCGTGTGCACTGCGACTCCTTCTTGCGCTTATCGATAAGCGTAGACGGGATATTCTTATGGGCATTAGCATGCTCAGAATTCCCTTGCTTCTGGGATGTACCCGCAGAAGATAAGGAGCGCCTAGGGTTGGGCTTACCCGAACCCTTTTCCTTCCGTTTCGGTTGTTTCCTCGAGGTTGACAACCTCTCCTCGCTCTTGCCCTGGTTATCACTTCGGCTTTTCGTAACTGTCTCGCTGAAAGTGATATTGTCTTGGAGGGCGTGGCCCGTCTTCCGCAGAAGGTCCATGTACTCGGACACATCGGTAGGATGAGGTGTCTTTTGTGCCCAGACATTCCGTAGTTGGGATGTCATTGTCATCCGGATCTTGTCTTTGATCATCGTAGGGTCCGTATAACCCAATTGGACAATCAGATCCATTACCGAGTCTAAGTACTGGTCAACCTGACCAGGCTTCATCTGCAGCTTCGTCCACTCGCTTAGAGCGCGGTCCCGATCAACATGGGCACCGAAACTTGCCATTAGCCGTTTCCTAAATCCTTCCCATGTACGAAACTCATGGTTGGGGTCAAACGGCATACCCACCCGGCGTGCACCGTCCTCGCTGACGTACCGGTGTAGGCCCATGTACCAAGTTTTGGCAGTGCCTTGAAGAAGAGGGATAACCAAGCTGATTTTGTCCATATCTTCCGTGACTGATTCTCGGAAGTATTCGAACTTGATTTCCACATCGCTAATGAACCGCTGGGTATCGGTTGTATCTCCTTTGAAGGGAGTTACATCACCTAACTTCGCGGGCTTTCTTGGCTTTCCCCCTGAAGGGGTGGAGTTACCGGCTGGCTGACTAGCTCCAGCTGCCCCACTCATCTGCAAGAAAGCTCGTAGCAACCTTCGTGCTCCGCGGTCATAGCGTCTCTTCTTTTTCTCGCTCCAGTTTGGCTTCCGCCTCCCCAGAAACTCAGAGAAATCGGGTATGGAGTCGGCATCATCGTCATCACTGCTACTGGAGGAACTGGAATCACCCGGGTTTCCGCCAGCACCAACGTTTCCGCCAGGCGGGAGTTGATCTCCGCCGCCACCGGCATTTCTGCCAGGGCCTCCAGAGGGTCTATCATACCCGTCAAAGGAGTCCTCCCTTTCCCCTTGTCTGTCCTCTTGGGGAACCACCCCCGAACGAGACAAAGGCATGGGAGGTGGGTCTGGTAATGGGACAGCTGCCGAAGAACTCGGAGTAACCCCATACCGACCCTGAACAAACTGCTGGAATTCCAGACAGCTTTCCGGCATTGCCGGAGGTCCCACGTGCAACCGTGAACCACAATAAGAACATTTGGGCTTTTTCATCTTCGAACCTACTTCCTCAGGCTTCCGGTACACTTGACTCGAACGACTGTTAGGACAGTTGAGTGCATGTGCGGCCTTTGGAAAGTGAGGTCCTCCCACGACCGTACAACCAGTGTAACAGAAGGCCGTAACCCCCGGCGACAAAGGCCTTCGGACCCGTTCTTTCTCCGGAGCACCCCACATACCCCATTCACCCCCGGACTTGTTATATTGTCCTTGCCTAAGTTTGTCAAAAAACTCATTTGCATCAGTAGGTTTCCTGGGCGCACCAGGTAACTTAGGCATGGAAGGCATGGGAGGCAGGGGAGCAGGTTCAATGATAACAGGAGCTTGTCCTGGCTTTGGGAGAGGTGTATTCACAGCCGCCTGGTAAGGTCGGTCTGGCACAGGGACATTGGTAGAGGGTGTCGGGGTATCAGTGACTCCTGTCAAGTCTACCTGATCCCGACCAGGTTGCGGAGGTGGAGGAGGGACTCTGGACTTATCCACCCTATGACCACTATCGCCCGGACGAGAGCCTGTAGCAGGGCTAGGAGTCCGTCGGTTTCTCCTTTGAGATACCGGGGCGAGTGCTTCTTCGAGCTGTTCGTGGAAGGGGGAACGACGAGGAGAGACTAGAGCTCGTGGCTGTTGACCCGCTATCTGTACTCCTAATTCAGTCAAGTATGCCTGATATGAGGGATTGGTCAACATAGCGGTTAGGGTCTCCGCAAAGTTGACCGCGGGACGCTTCTCCATCGGAGGTGCCACTGTCATGATCGTATCATTGTCATGATCAATCTGATGCCCTGTACGGGCAGCCTCTTCCAACGCCGCTATCCTCTTGGCTAGCGCACGTGTGTCACTAATTTGCCGTATGAACAACTTCTGTTGTTTCCGCATCCACTCCGTAGCCGCCGTAACCATCTCTATTTTAAACTTAGTCTGCGCCTGCTCATTCCAGTATGCATCTGGCTTTGAGCTTCCTTCATCTGTTTTGTAACTTCAAGAAGGATGTAGGGTTCCATGACTTCCCTAGTAAAATCCGCAAGACTAAACCCTTGACCTTGCCTTTCTGGCACTACCGGAATCGCAAGCTTCTGCTGTGTAAACGATTCGAATAACCGCGCAGGGTCTTCGACCACAATTTCCTCGGCATCGTCGGGAAGGTCGATATTGGTAGCATTAAGGACAAGTTCAATGGGTTCCCAACCAAGGCCTTTGGCATCCGCAAATGCTTCACGCCGCATATGCCATTGGTGGGCTGCCGCCGCGGCAGGATCGAAGTGACCGGCTTGGTTCGACATAGTAATTTCCACCCGATGCTTCTGGTACCAGACCAGCGACTCGTACTCAAACTATGTCAATTCAAGGAGGTCAATACCAACAAATCTCAAGAGTAGGAAGAGTTAAGCGAGGTCTTCGCTTAACGATATACTGTAACGGGGGCTCCCTCTGGGAAGATGGATCCCGAGGTTGCGACCGCACCGAAGTATTCTTTCAGAAGTAAGATAAAGATAATCAACAGTAGAGTTGAAAAAATAAAACGGTAAAACTTAATATCGTTAAGCCGCAGCTTTACTCAATTAAGTCCTGATCTCGAGAGGTAGTTGATTGCCAGAGTAGAGGAGAACTCGCATATACTTAAGTAGGTTTGGTATGCTGCCAGTTACTCCCCATCACTACTCTGCGTTCGCGAGCACCCAACTCCCGTGGGCTGTCTAGCCAACCTCTACGGGTCGGACCAACGATCCTCCGTAGCGAACTAGACCACTCGGTGGTGTTCTAACATCTGCCCGATAGAAGTGTTTTAGCCGCTGCATCTCCAATGCAACCGCAGGAGTAAAAACTCTTCATATCGTGGTCATGCCAGTGGCGAGCTGTCATGCCCGTGCGGATGTTATACCAAATGTGGAACTCTCTACCCATATACACTTAGTCTTCTGCAAGCATTCGCGGCTCCTGAACATCTATCCGGTTCTACTCATTTCCATATCATTCCGGAAGATAGCCACGTAGCTCCCCCGATAGACCACTCCGGAGGTTGACTACCAATAGGCGCTACCCACAGTCAACCCTCCTAGAAGTAGGTCATATCGTGGCCCCAGACTAGTGTCTTAGAGTCCTTAACGATTCTCCAATACTATTACTCTTTCGGGGCAACGGACTTCGGTTACCTCGCCTACTGGCCTCCGGTAACCTCACATACTACTCTTGACTTCAAAGCAGTATTACTCCGTCAGTTTTGGTCCGTTTTACACGAAACCACCTGGAGGCTATTCTCCAGGTTCTCCTCTTCCCCCTCATATATCCTGCGGACAGCTTCCGGTCGGACGGACGGCGTGAGCGCATACGGAGTTACGGAAGCATCTCCACCGGGAGACTTTTGCTAGACTTACAGCAACTCTTCAGGCTGTAGCCCATGACGCTAGGGACTTATAACGGGGCCGGAGGGGGGTGTTAGCAACCACACCTCCAAGTTACAGCTTGTTCGGAGCTCAACTGGTTGTGCGGGAGTGATCCGCACAACCTGAGAATCGAACACCCTATGTAGTTTCGCGTGACAAACAATCTAGTAACTTCCCCCGAAGTCCTGCGTAACAAGTTACTTTCAAGGTAGGGTAACTTGACTCCATAGCAGGGTAACCCGTGGCCCAAGGCAGGGTAACTGTACCCCGAGTTACCCTACAGAGTAGGGTAACTTTACCTGGACTCTCCGTCGAGTAATTCAGGGTAACTCCCAAATTGACTACTTGGGTTACCCTACAGAGTAGGGTAACCCCCAACCATTACTAGGACCTATGTACCTTTGGTATGGCCTAGCATGCCCGACTGAGGTACCTAACCACCGGTACCTCCACCTGGTAGACCTAAGTCTACCGCCAGCCCTACCGCGGTAGTCTCTTGACTCCGGTATGGGTGTAGGTTTGGCTACTTGTAATAGTACTCAGTGGAGTCTCGTTACA
>VBSK01000247.1:0-21701 GCA_006112555.1 Tuber indicum | reverse complement strand
TGAACTAGACCACTCGGTAACACTCTAACATCTGCCTAATAGAAGTATTTTATCCGCTATATCTTCAATGCAACCCTGGAGTAAAAATCCTTCATGTCGTATATACCAGTGTGAGCCATTTATCGGTCGGATACTATGCCAATGATGGAACTCTCTACTCATATACACTTAGTCTTCAACAAGCATTCACAGTCCCCTGAATATTTATTGGTTCTACTCATTTCTAATCATTTCAAGAATTGCCACATGTTCTCCCCTGATAACCACTCCAGAGGTTGACTACAATATGCATCACCCACAGTCAACTCTCCTAGAAGTAGGTCTTATTGTGACCTTAGAGTAGTGTCTCAGAGTCTTAACGATTCTCCAATACTATTACACTTTCAGGGCGACGGACTTCGTTATCTCCCCTGACATGCTCCGGTAATCTCACATACTACTTCTAACTAGAAAGTGCTATTCTCTATCATTTTGGTCTGTTTTAACATGAAGCTACCTGCAGGCTATTCTCTATATTGTCCTCTTCTTCCTCCTATATCCGCGGACGGCTAATCGGTCGGAGGAACGGTGTGAGCGCATACGGAGTTACAGAAGTATCTGCACTTGGAGAAATTTACTAGACTTATAGCAACTCTTCAGCTCTTCAGGCTGTAGCTCATGATACTAGGAACTTATAACTAGGCCGTAGGAGGAGTTGGCAACTACACCTCCAAGTTACAGCTTATTTTGAGCTCAACTGGCTGTGTGGGAGTAATCCGTAAAACCTGAGATTCAAATACTCTATGTAGCTTCGCGTCACAAACAATCTAGTATCATAACTTTGCCCTAAGTCCTGCGTAACAAGTTACTTTTAAGATAGGGTAACTTGACTCTATAGTAGGGTAACCCGCAGTCTAAGGCAGGGTAACTCTAGTCCAAAGGTTGTATAACTCTACTTGGACTCACTCTCGAGTAATTCAGGATAACTCCCAAATTGACTATTTGGGTTACCCTACAGAGTTGGGTAACCCCCAACCCTTACTAGTACCTATGTACCTTTAATATTGTCTAGTATGCCCGACTGAGGTACCTAACAACCAGTACTGTTAGGCATATAAGACCTAGCATAGTGGTAATGTCATGCATCTGACCATAGAGGTCAAGTGACTCGATAAGATGGTTGCGGCAAAGCTATATAGGAATTAAAATAATAATTTCTAATTTTGTTAGGCATATAGAAAATGCACAGACCTCTCGGTAGGGTAACTGCGCACAGACCCTCATTTATCGGAGCCTAACACCCCCCTCCGGCCCCGTTCTGGGGCCCGCACGTCCTTAGCGAGATTTCGAAGAGTTGCGTCCCATGACTATAATGTCACTTCAATGAAGCCCACTTCATAACACCATATACGTCGCTGCCGTCCGTCCGACCGGAAGCTGTTCGCAGGATATATAAGAGGGCACCTCTGGGTACCTCTGAGAAGTGAAACGGAGGAAATCCGTCGGAGGCGCATTGAGTTACTAGGCTTCAAAGTTAGGCACCCTGACTATGGGCCGAAAGTGACGGGACGTTTTCGGTTCGAGAATCCGCAACTACTCCTACAGAGCCCTGAAGGCCATAGGAGTTAGATATGACACCAATACCTATCTGAAGGCCGCTGTATGTTGGTTGGTCCTGGAAACAGGATCCCTCGAGAGGTGATTCTCTTTGAGGCGAGGCGGACCGAGGGGAAGCTGCTCAGACTCAGAAGACCTAATAGGCGGTAGACTATGAGTGTTGGCACACCGTCTATGCAGCCTGCATTATGCATAGGTACCCGACACATACGTTGGCCACTATGTGAAATCGGAAGAGACTACTGGAACGATAGTCAAGTCGACTGAAGTTTCAAATATAAGTCTACTCGTCTCTATAAATCGAAGACCGGTCATTCGAGGATAATAGCGCATCCTACGATAAGACGGAAAAGATTTTATGAGTACGAAGATGGTGTGAAAAAGTTCAGGGTCAAACGGTGTTCGCACTTGTTAAGACTATGAGACGTTAGCGTACAATCTTGGGAAAGGTACTTAGTTATAGGAGGATTAGAAGTAGTCCGCGAACACTCAGACGCGGGATATAAATATCGAAGTGCCTCCCAAGCTTTTAGACATCAACAAGCAACGGAGAAGAGACCTTAACAATATAACATTGTTTTACCTACGAATCTTTATAAAATTATTTCCTTTACTCAATCTACGCGAGTTCTTAGTAGTCATAAACGAAAAGAACGACCCCGAGCCTTCCTAGACAAATCTCCGTCTATTACGAAAGATTCAGGCCTAAGTCTTCTCGACAATAAATCAGAGTCGGCTTCCGCCTAACACTATATTGTTAGCTCTCCTTGTTACCAAGGCTCACTAAATAAGTCGGTCACCACTCTACGCTAAGCAAGCGCATGAGTTCGAGTCACGCAGACGACGAGTCCGTTGAAGGCACGGTATACTACCCTGCGATTGATGATACGGTACACTACCCTGCGATTGATGATACGGTCGGTTTAGACACCCTTGAGGAACTCTCCCGAACCAATTCAATATTCGAACCACCGACCAAGGTACACTACCCTACTATTAGATCAGTGTTATCCGGTCTGTCGGAGCTCCGAGAAATACCATTTCTGGAACAAGAAGCTCCCTCGTGGTATACCGACCCGACACTAGTTCCTACGGAGGAACAATTTCAAAAGCTCTACGAAACCTGGTACGGGCCAGAATTCGTTTGGAAACCTTTCCTCGACTGGGACACCAGTGAAGAAGGATCCCTTGATAGTTGCTTCACACCTACTATACCTTTGGCGTGGAGACTCGGGAACCACCCGAACTCTCATTAAGACAGGATCCTATTATAGGAAAGGATGACAGAACCACCGAAAGCGTGGTATCCTGAAGGTCCGGGATCGCCGGCACCATGGAGAGAACCCAAGAAAATAAAGGATAAAGATGCAATGGATACCGGGAGCGAAGGTGAAAATGCGCCGAGCCAACCTTCATCACTTCCCCCGGGCATAAGGCGTCCACCAAGAGATGGGTCACGGGCATCAAGTGTTCCCAGCTCATCTCGATCATCTACTCCGAGACCAAGGGATCAGGCAGCCGACTTGGCAAGGCTAGCTGCAAGAGTAGGAGTAGTGTTACGCGATGTCCGGAGAGATATTACATCCTCTATCGACTCTGCAAATATAGCGTTTGCCCAGCTCACGGGAGCCCAACAGGAAAACGCGCTCCGGTTGTTTGAAATTCAAAGACAAATTGCCGAAGGGAAGGACCTCCATAACCAAGACATAGGAGTCCTGTTAATGCAGTGTCAGGGAGTAGAGACGGAAGTAAAATCTCTACAAGAAAGGATAGTGAGGGAAATCGCGGAAAATCTGGCACAACAAGCTGCCAGACAAGAACATCACGAAGGGGTCACCTCGCAGTTACACCAGACCACGCTTGAACGGGACATTCTTCTACAACAAGCAGTAGAAGAAATCCGAAAGGAAATGAAGGACCGAGACCGGAAGGTAAATAGTGCCTTCAAAGAAAGAGATGCGCTTTTCCAAACCGAGGCAAAGAAGACCCGTGAGGCACTCTCGTCTCAACAGGGTGAGCTCAAAAAGATTGGCGAAGCGGTCCAAGAACTCCTCATTTCCTCCAGAAGGAAAGAGACTCCGAAAGACAAACCGGAGGCTAGCAAGCGTGTACGAATGGAATCGGTAGAGGATGACGAGGAATATTATTCCAGGCCCACTAGACAAGAAAAGGGTAAACAAGTGGCAAAACCTCAAGCTAGTGGGGAAGGAACCTCAGACGCAACTCCACCACCTGGACTAGGAGGAGGATACCCTAGTGATGACGATGATGACGGCAGCGATTATGACGCTGAAGGAAAAGGAAGAAAAGGCGGTGGTCCAGAAAGACGCCGCAGGGGTCTGACCCCAGAACAATCAGACCTAGCAAATGTCCTAGCGGAAGCCTTCGTGGTAAACACAAAACGACCAGCGGAGGCACCACCGCTCTTTGAAGGAGAAAAGCACCAAGATGTGCACATTTGGCTTCAACAATGTATTGATTACTTCGACCGAAATCCTCACATTTGGAGAGATGACCGGGAAAGGGTCATATACGCCCTCAACCGTACCAAGGGAAAGGTAGTAACACCATACACGATATGGTACCGAAGAAAAATGGACGGGCTACAGGGCGAAACCCAAAATCGGAATTTTCGAAGTTGGACCCGCTTCTCATACGAAATAGGAAAGCCTTTTGCGCCCCTACAAGAAGGACGACAGGCCCTGCGGGACATGAAGGAAGTAAAATACAAGGGCAACATTCAAACCTACCTCCGAATCATGCACAACCTGAATAACAAAGCCAATATGACAGGTGAATCATGGAGGGAGACAGTCGAAAGAAACTTGCCCGAAGACATCCTCACCCGCATCTCCTTCCAGAAGTTCGACACCGATGAGGAATGGGAAGATGTAATAATAGAAGCTGGCCGGGCAGAAGAAGACCTTCAGTACCGAAAAAAGTTACTAAAAGAAGGCAGTTCCCGACACACCTCCTCTAAGGATACAAAAGATAAATCCTCAAGAGATGAAAGGCCTGATAAGCCACGAAGAGAAAAGGCTTATATAAAAGGAGGTGGGGGACCCTCACGAAAAAGGAAACGTGAGGATCACAAGTCGGAACGGCCGACTAAGAAATTAGGAGGAAGTGCTCCGATCACGCATTCAAATTGGTCTGAAGCACACCAAGGAATCTCGCAAAGCGTTATAGATGCGAGAAAAAAGGACAACAATTGCACGAGATGTGGAAAAAAGAACCACACATATAAGACGTGCTATGGGAACATTCAAGTATCAGCGGCCGCAGTTAGCCGAAGGCCGCTAAGAATGGGCCCAAGTCGAGCAAGGTCTATCAAACCACCTAGGCCTCCTCGAAGACCCGCACAAGCTGGACAGGTCCGGACCACCAGCCGGCTGTGGGAATTAGGCGAAGACGAAGAAATCACATAGGTCTTCACAAAGGTACCGACAACGACGGTGTTCGGGTAGTCTAGTAGGCACATAGTCTCTAGGAATCGAAATCGACGGCAAAAGGGGATCTAAGCGAGGAAAGCAACCATACGGGACAATCTGAGTGGGAGTACACGCGTCCCTCTTGCTGAGCCAAGAGGATTAACAAAGAGCAATGGTGACATTGGCGGCGCCTCTATGCTTCCCAAGGTAATAACGTATGTTTCGCCCCAATGCGCCGGACACATGCTTGTTTGGGTAGTCAGGCACGTGACCTGGAATCTGAAAGGTCTCCGATAAGGACCAAAGCCTAGACAGGAAACAGACAGCACCAAGGGTACCTTCGGGAGCGACAGTAGGGCTAAGATGAAGGACATAGGGAGTTGAATGAGGCGTATCTTCGACCGTCAGGTACAAGAGCTCTAGACCTCACCCCTATTTACTACTTCTTAGGTGCCGCGCTGGTACCGGACGGGCACCCGATAAAATGAGGACACTGTCTACGGTTAAGCGAGGGTGGATAATAAGCCCGGGAAGGTTATCAAAGGGACAGCCGACCAGCCCTACGCACCCGGCTCTTGTCCCCATGATATCTGGACGATGGCAGAGACCCCCAAGTTTGGTTCCACAGGTAGAAAAAGTGGAAGGTATGGGAACTCCTCGGCAGGAGGTAAAGACCGCTAGTAGTGGGCTGCCCGATATACCAAGAAAAATTCAGTTTGTCTGAGGAGACCTCAATGGTCGAAACCGTGCGGGCATGGTAACAAACATCGTGTTACACAATGTCTAAACGAAAACCAGAAGATGATCGCGGACAGCCGCGAAGACGCAAGCTTTACGCGTCTCTACCCAAAAGATATTCCTGCCCTGAGGGAGACGCCTACCTCTTTTTAAACCATAGGCGACAAAAAATTAAAGTCCTATTGGACTCAGGCTCTAATGTGTTCGTCATCAATCAAAGATTGGTACAGGAACACCGATTACCGTTCACACAACGGTCGGACGCGGTCAAGATTTATGGGTTTGATGGGACCGCAGCAGTCTCCGGAGGGAAGTTCTACACCCATCCCTTATGGTTGGAGATAGGAAGAAATAAACATCTGTCTGAGATAACCTGCGAAATAGCAGAACTTGGATCGTACGGGATGATCATACCATTCGGCTGGTGGCATGAGGAACATCCTATATCCCACATCGAAGACCCAAAAAGATGGTCGTTCGATGCAAAATGTTGCGAGAAATGTGTGGAGGAAGACGAAGGAATAGCCGACATGTTCGAATACGATGAGTCGGTAGTCTTTGACGAAAACGCTGCCTATATTGGAAGAATTGGCGCTAGTGAAAGCCCCGACGATATAGTCTTGGGATCGCTACCTCAGAATATTGGCGACACAAGGACCTGTTTTTGCCTCAGACAGCGGAAAAATTGGCGCCTCGGAGGACGTTCGATCATGAAATCGAACTAAAGGACGACGCGAAAGCGCCCTGGGGCCCAATATACCCCTTATCAGAAAAACAGCTTGCCGCATTAAGGGAATACCTTAAAATGATGATGGATCAAGGAAAAATCACAAGAAGCAAATCCCCAGCGGGCGCACCAGTGCTGTTCGTTCCAAAACCTGACGGTAAACTTCGGTTAGTTGTAGACTACCGAAACCTCAACCGTATTACAGTCTTGAACAAGCACCCGCTACCATTGATGTCCGAACTAAGAGATCGGGTAGCTGGGGCTAAGATTTTCACGAAGCTTGACCTGAAAGACGGCTATCATCTGATAAGAATTAAAGAAGGAGACGAGTGGAAGACAGCTTTTCGAACTCGATACGGCCATTACGAATACAAGGTAATGCCTTTCGGGCTCGTTAATGCTCCGGCAACTTTCCAAGACATGATGAACCAAGTCCTACATGAATTTTTGGACTACGGAGTGGTCTGCTATTTGGATGACATTTTGATATATTCAAAGGATGAGAAAAGCCATGTTGAGCTAGTCGATCAAGTCTTGCAAAGACTCGCAGACTACCAACTAGCTGTATCCTTGAAAAAGTCAGTTTTTCATGTCCAAGAAGTAGAATTCCTGGGTTATATGGTATCTGTCGAAGGAGTAGCTATGAGCACGAGGAAAGTCGATTCCGTATTGAGTTGGAAATCGCCGGCGTCGGTAAAGGAAGTCCAGATATTTATTGGATTTGCCAATTTTTACCGACGATTTATACGAAGTTTCTCCGGAGTGTGTAAACCGATAACGGAGACACTAAAAGGAAATCCAAAGGATTTCCATTGGGGCGCTGAACAAGAATCAGCGTTCAAAGAGTTAAAACATCGCTTTACGACTGCGCCCATTCTACAACATTTCTACCCAGACCGGGAAACGGTGGTAGAAACGGATGCAAGCGACTTTGCCTTAGGATGTGTCTTGTCACAATTTGTGGATAAAAGGCTACATCCAGTTGCTTTCCACTCACGAAAGTTGAACTCGGCTGAACGAAACTACGAGATTCATGACAAGGAGCTACTTGCAATCCTAGAAGCGTTCAAAGAATGGAGGCAATACTTAGTAGGCACGGAAAAACCTGTGACGGTATACACCGATCATCAAAACCTACAATACTTCCTTACTTCTAAGGTTTGGAGCGGACGCCAAATTCGATGGGCTCAGAAGCTGGCAGAATACAATTTTAAGATTGTTTACCGACCAGGAACTAAGGGCGGAAAGCCTGACGCTCTAAGTAGACGGCCGGAGTACCGTCCTGAGGAGGGAGCTACGCATCGCGAGCAAACCGTTTTAAAGCCAGAACACTTCCAAGTAATGCTGTTGGCACTACAGGAGGAGAAGGAAGAAGGGTTAGGAAAAGAAGTACTAGGTTGGAGCGATGAGAAAGACCTGGCGTTGAAGCCAGAGACGAATACCTCGGACAAATACATCCGAGTAAGACGCTTGAACCACAAGGCAAGGTTACCCACTAAAGGTTCAAGAATGGCAGCCGGACATGACCTCTACGCCATAAGCGACGCCATTATCCCTAGACGAGGACAAGCGCTACTCGATACTGGAATAGCAATAAGCCTACCAGCAGGAACATATGGACGAGTAGCGGCTCGTAGTGGGCTGGCAGTACGTTCCGGAATTTCGGTCGGCGCAGGGACAATAGACGCCGACTATACGGGAGAACTCAAAGTCTTGCTATATAATCACAAGGATGTTGATTGCCAAATCCGAGAAGGAGACAGAATGGCTCAACTCATAGTGGAAAAAATCGACACATCCGATTTAATGGAGGTCGATAAGCTAGACGAGACTGAAAGAGGAGCCCAAGGTTTCGGAAGCACCGACATCGCTACAAGAAGTCTAATAATAAAGGAACAAGAACCCATCATATGTCAGCTAGAAGCATCGGCAGCCGAAAATTTGTCCTGGTACGACATTGAAGAAGTACCAGAGAAAATACTAATATCAACGGCCATGCTAAAACAAAAGACAATGAAGAAGTTTAACCCCGAGTTCCTTGGACAACTTCTTGAGGCAACGCTATCGGATAGAGACTGGCTGAAACGACGCGAGGACTTATCAAAGCTCCGAAATGAAGGAAAAGAATTCCCTAAGAACTGGACACTGATCGACGACCTTCTATACTATAAGAATCGTCTATTCGTCCCAGACAACCAAGCATTGTACACCAAGATAGCCGAGGGATGCCATGACGCAAAGATAGCCGGACACTTCGGACAAGAAAAAACCCTAGAAATCATCATGAGAGATTTTTATTGGAAAGGGCTAGCCGAATGGATCAACGACTACGTGCGGTCCTGTGATGAATGTCAACACAACAAGTCACCCCGACATGCGAAATACGGACTGTTACAACCGCTGCAGACGCCGTTCACAGCATGGTCGTCGATATCAGTAGACTTCATCACCCAACTACCAGAGTCACAAGGTTGTACACAAATCATGGTAGTTGTTGACCGGTTTACAAAAATGGCACACTTTCTTGGACTACAGACTACGGCTACGGCAAAGGATGTCGCAAATACGTTCTTAAGGGAGGTTTGGAAGCTACACGGCTTACCGACGGAGATCATTTCGGATATGGACTCTAAGTTCGCTGGCGAGTTTTGGGAATCATTGTGCAAGGCGTTGGAGATAAAACGACGAATGTCGACGGCATATCATCCACAGACGGATGGACAGACAGAGAGAACCAACCAAGTGCTGGAAGGATATCTCCGAAGTTTTATTAACTATGACCAGGATGACTGGTATCAGTTATTGCCATTAGCAGAACATGCGTATAACAATTCTGCAACCAACGCACATGGAATGTCACCCTTTTACGCGAACTATGGTTTCCACCCACAAACTGAGTGGATGAAAGAACGTGAAGTTCAAAACCCCGGCGCTTCCCTATACGCGAACTGGATTAAGACGATACACGAACAAGCGAAAAGCTCGCTTGAAAAGACACGGGAAGGAATGGCGAAATACTACGATCGGAAAGCCAACAAACAACCTGAGTTTAAGATTGGCGATAAAGTTATGTTAAACGCGAAAAACATACGCACTAAGCGAAAGTCAAAAAAGCTAGCGCCCAAACTATATGGGCCGTTCCAAATATTGGAAAAAAGAGGCAGTCGTGCGTTTAAGCTAAACATATCCGATCGATGGAACATTCACCCTGTCTTCCATGTATCCCTACTCGAACCATATCGAGAATCGGTTCATCCAGACCGCAGACAACCTCCCAGGGAACCAGAGGAGGTTGAAGGGGATTTGCAATGGGAAATAGAGAAAATTGTCCGAAGCGAAATACGGACGTATAGGAAAAGAATCAGCAATCGTTACCGGCAGATACGGGAGCTGTGGTACTTTGTGAAATGGCAGGGTTGTGCGGAAGACGAAAATACTTGGGAACCCGCTACAGGCATGGAAAATGCCGAAGAGGTAGTGGAAGAATTTCATCGCGACAACCCGGAGATGCCAGGACAGGAAGAAGTAAGACGATGAGGAAAAGGTTTTCCTACGGTGGACAAGCAAACGCCGGAAGGTTTTTTACCCTGACCACATCGGGTCTTAAAAGGAAATTTGTTAAATAGATAATTCCAAGAAGGTGTTCGAGACGAAACCTTGTAGGAGGGAGCTCATGTTAGGCATATAGAAAATGCACAGACCTCTCGGTAGGGTAACTGCGCACAGACCCTCATTTATCGCGAGCCTAACACCCCCCTCCGGCCCCGTTCTGGGGCCCGCACGTCCTTAGCGAGATTTCGAAGAGTTGCGTCCCATGACTATAATGTCACTTCAATGAAGCCCACTTCATAACACCATATACGTCGCTGCCGTCCGTCCGACCGGAAGCTGTTCGCAGGATATATAAGAGGGCACCTCTGGGTACCTCTGAGAAGTGGAACGGAGGAAATCCGTCGGAGGCGCATTGAGTTACTAGGCTTCAAAGTTAGGCATCCTAACTACGGGCCGAAAGTAACGGGACGTTTTCGGTTCGAGAATCCGCAACTACTCCTACAGAGCCCCGGAGGCCATAGGAGATAGATATGACACCAATACCTATCTGAAGGCCGCTGTATGTTGGTTGGTCCTGGAAACAGGATCCCTCGAGAGGTGATTCTCTTTGAGGCGAGGCGGACCGAGGGGAAGCTGCTCAGACTCAGAAGACCTAATAGGCGGTAGACTATGAGTGTTGGCACACCGTCTATGCAGCCTGCATTATGCATAGGTACCCGACACATACGTTGGCCACTATGTGAAATCGGAAGAGACTACTGGAACGATAGTCAAGTCGACTGAAGTTTCAAATATAAGTCTACTCGTCTCTATAAATCGAAGACCGGTCATTCGAGGATAATGTCGCATCCTACGACTAGACGGAAAAAGAATTTATGAGAACGAAGATGGTGTGTGAAAGTTCAGGGTCAAACGGTGTTCGCACTTGTTAAGACTATGAGACGTTAGCGTACAATCTTGGGAAAGGTACTTAGTTATAGGAGGATTAGAAGTAGTCCGCGAACACTCAGACGCGGGATATAAATATCGAAGTGCCTCCCAAGCTTTTAGACATCAACAAGCAACGGAGAAGAGACCTTAACAATATAACATTGTTTTACCTACGAATCTTTATAAAATTATTTCCTTTACTCAATTACGCGAGTTCTTAGTAGTCATAAACGAAAAGAACGACCCCGAGCCTTCCTAGACAAATCTCCGTCTATTACGAAAGATTCAGGCCTAAGTCTTCTCGACAATAAATCAGAGTCGGCTTCCGCCTAACAGCTAGCAAATTATGACAGCGAAGGAGAGGCAGCACGGTTGGAAGAAATGGCAGCAATTGAGGATTACAGTAGTTGGGCAGATAGGCAGGACCAGAGTAATGAAGAGGGTTACGACTGTATCTCAGATGATGACGAGTCACAAAAAAGGACACAGCGTGGTCTTTTGTCGATCAGGATGGAAGAAGGGCATTTGGAAAAGAGCTAAGGCCTATCCTACCTGATCGTGGCTTGGTTGAATCTCAATACACGCGCCCTCCACCAGATCGAGGTCAAGATGATTGTGAGCAATTGGCAGGTTCGGAAGAGTCACGGGATGACTATGGAATCTGGGACAGTGCGGTAAACATGTATATTGGGTCTGACACTGAGGAAGAATTCCAGGAGGAAGAGCCTGAGATTGTGGGAAGAGTTAGTGATCTTGGGGGGGGGGGGGATAACATAGATGTTGCCAGTATAGGGGATCCAAATGGCTGGTAGGAAGAGGTTTGCCCTGAGGTGGATGTTCATCTGGAAGCTCCCGAGTCAGTTCCTATGGTGCTACGGGTAGCCCGGAGAAGAGGACAGGGGACGGTGAGGGGATTGGAGTTACAACAAGAAAGCGTGCTGGTCAGGTGGGAAAGCAAAGAAAAGGTCCTGATTAAACTAGGTTAAAATCCGCTAGGAAATAGTTCTGCATTCACAGAATTCGGTTAAGGTGATTAGGCTTCAAGTGTATAGTAGTTTTATTGCCACTGAGATATACCTACCAACAGTAGGGTGCACAAGTAGGAAGACATATGTGGAGCATAACAGAGCAGTAAACATCAAGTGAACAATATAAGTAAGTCATATGATCGCAACATATACGGTCAGAAATGCTATGAATATAAATCATACGCCTATAATTATATGTAGAGCAATAATATAAGCACAAAATTATGCGCTGGAAATAATCGTAAGCGCAAAGTTACATGTTCGGACATACAGTAGTAATGCAGGAATCATACGCACAGAATTATATGTGTAGTTCATACGCCCAAAATCATATGCCCAGGAAATCATACGCTGAAAAAATTGTAAATGCTATTGTAAATAGAAAGATTATGACATAGATAATACACACCTACCAGGAGGTTAGTTACTACGGTTTCGGTCAATCTGTCATGTGACCTGTTCGCTAACTACTCTTGTACAACCCCTATTCCCTATTCCCCTATTCCTCTATTCCCGTACATTCCTCTCCTGTTCCCCCATTCTCCTACAAACGCAACTACGGGCACTCACATACGGCGTGGCGAACAGCACATGAGTACGAGAACTTGACGCAAAGAACTCCTACACTACCCTCTAGATATACCATACCCATTGTTCTATATCAAATGCTCTTTATTCTATCCTACTTTGAGCTGGAAGGGAGCTTGCTTTGAGCGAGTTTGGGTGGTTCAAAAAGACTATGAGCAGGTTATCGAAAGAGGGGAAAAGGAGGCCATGAGGAAGAAATGGAAGTGGGAACGCCGAAGAAACAAGAAGAAGCAGGTTCAGGAGACCCCTATGAACATGGATGGGGTGAACGTATTCCGAATTCGGGCACGGCTAAACATAAGATATCATCTACAGGTATTAATAAAGTTCTATTCATACATTGAAAGCATATACTGATCACTTTATCAATTATATTAGATCCCCGGCTACCTATCCTACGGCTCAATGGCAAGATGCTATACAGCATGAAATGGAATATTTGCCAGATGTTGATTAAACCCAGACATCATGTAACATATTATCAATATGCTGATTTTGATGCCCTGGACGCAATCCTTTCAAGGCCTAAATGTCAGCCAGACTCCAACTTAGAAGACAACTTTGAGGAGGAAAATGAGCCAAAATTGCAACTTGTCACGGGCAACATTGTGATAATAAGGGACAGGTAAGTAATTAATGATACTTGTGGTTGTAAATAAGCTTACACGGTGGTTAAATGATAATTAGGCATGGCACCCCATGTGTAGTAAAAGCCGGGAACAAAAAGGCCAGCTGGCTATTACCTCAAATTGAACCAGCGGTCCACGAATATGTTGCTTGCAGGAATTTAGCAGCAGATCATACCCAGCATAGTGTAATGGGTACACGGGAACGCTATAAACCAGACAAGATACCAGACGTTCGAGATACTGGTGCCGCCGACAACCATACGAAAGATGCTACAACCCCGCGGCCACCATCCAGAGGGGAACGCGAGCAGCAAGCTTAATCCTGACGGCACTTTAAGAACAAAAGGCTGTATTATTGGACACCGCTCGTTTGCACCAAGAATGGAAAAGCGAACCAAGAATATCAAACTTGGGCCAGGACCAGCGCCATCGTATAACTCGAAACCAGCCATTGAAGCACTGAGGGTATTTGCCTAAAAGCTTCTCCATTGACTCAAACGGTGGAGGCTTTATTTCATGCTTTTCTCTCTGAAGAGTATTCCAAATACAAGGCCGTCTACGAGATTATTTACGATGGAAGAGCAGACAATATTGATGAAGCATTTGGGATATGGACTTCACGTTCACTAGTCATCAATGCGAGTACCAATAACCATAAGAATGTGGAAGACGTATGCCATGCATGGTGTGCAGTTGTTGTATTGGGAGATTTTAAAGGGGGTGATGCCTGCTTCCAAGAGCTTGGAGTTAATATTGATTGTCCTCCTGGTACTAGACTTTTCTGTCATCGACTACATGCGTTACTGACATATACCATCTAAGCTCCATTATTTTTATGCGCTCGTATGCGGTGGAGCATTATATAGGATCTTTTGTAGGCCATCGCTATAGTGTAGTCCACTTTACATACCAGGTAGTACATGATGGATACGTGGAGAGGACAGGGAAGCCATTGTGGGAATTCAGCAGGATGCCAGAATGGTGGCGGAAATCACGTGAGAACTTGAACGTGTAGATAGTTGTTTCTCATTCGTCCTGTGTATATGTGAAGTAATTTAATAAATAGTCAAACTAGATCTGCCAGTATCCAAGCTAGTTAAGGTGGAAAGAGGTCATTCACTCATACGCCCAAAACCATACGCCCAAAACCTTATGCCTAAAACCATACACCCAAAATCATATGCCCAAAACCATACATCCTAAAATGATACTCTCAAACCATACGCCCGGGGCTCTATACCCAAAATGATACACTGTAAGTCATACGCCGAAAGTCATACCCTCTGCGGATCAAATGCCCAATAACTATATAATAGTGGGGTCATGTACTTCGGGTGTGATAACAGGATTTGGTGTTAAACCAATTTTGCTCTATTCACTTGTGGTTACTCGAGAAGGAAAGCAGGGCCCCGCACGGTTAGGACATGGAGAATTTGGGAACGGGGTCCTGCCTAGGTAATAAGCGGGGGAAAAAAAAACCCCGCCCCACCCACCCCACGGCCCGTGCGGGGCCCTGCGGAAGGCAGGGCGGGAAGAAGAGACATAAAATTGACCCTGGGCCGTGGTGAGGATGGGGCTGAAACAGAAAAACCCGCCCCACCCCGCCCTGTAATGAACGCTATTCACACAGTTGGAGGAATATGAGGAGCGAGAGAGAAGAGAGGCCCGTTTAAAAAATTGAGCGGGTTATTGTTGAAGGAGGTGAGTTCCCTAAAGTCTTTACTAACTGAGGCTAGAGGTGAGGTGGAGGGGGTGAGGAAGGAATTAGAGGCGGAGAGGATGAGGGTGAAGGAGGAGCAGGAGAAGGTGAGGGTTGGGTAAAGGAAACGAGGGAGTTTGTTCCTTTGAGCCCTGAGCGTAATTCCGGAGCCGGAGGAGAAGAGGGAGGATGGTCGGGGTATGAAGCGTGGGGTTAGAGTTGAGGGGGGGAAGGGTAAGAGGAGATGTGATGGGGAGGAATTTGGGGGGAATGGGTTTGACCCTGAGAGTTGGCGGGGAAATTGGAATCCGGTCACTGTGAAGGTAAATGGTTTGGCGTGGGAGGATGAGATTGGTGGGGTTTTGGCTGGGTTGTGGGAGGCGGGTATCGTGAGTTGTGAGGGCTCACGGTGGTTGGTGGATGAGAAGGAAAGGGAGTCGAGGCGGGCTAAGGGGGCCCGATTGTCGACGGTATTGGCTATGATGAGAGGTGCCAAGGCTGGGCAGGAGCTATATCAGTCAGGGCTTTGGGTTGGGGGTCGGTGGTGCTCAGTTAAGAGGTTTGTGGCTGTGCCCCCTAAGAAGAAGGAGGGGGTGTGGTCACGTGTGAGGAAGGCCCTGTATGATGGGGTGGTGGGGGATGTGGAGTACTGGCAGAGGGTTTGGGAGGTGTTGGTGGGGATGGAGAAGGAGATGGGGGGGATTAAAGCGGAGATACAGCGACCGGAGAGAAAATTTAGGGAGTTGGTGAGGGAGGTGAGAGGGTCAATGAGGGGATTAGAGGATAGGATTGATCGGATCACCACAATGGGGGTCCAGGATCGATGGGAGGGGGTGGTGAAGAAGACGGTGAGGGCGGGGATGGAGGAGAAGTGGCAAGAGTCGAACCCTGACGAGATGTTTGATGGGTTGGAGGATGAGATGGGGGATGGTGGATCGGATGGGGAGTGGTTGGCGGATTTTGCGGCGAGGTTCAAGATGGACTTGCCGTGGGAGGGTAAGAAGGGCGAGGGCAGCTCGGGGCTTGGGGGGAAGGCGAGAGGGAGAGGGAAGGCGAAGGCGAAGGTGAAGGCGTAGAGATAAGTTGTTTGTTGGGGTGTGGGGCAGGTTGTTCAGACCCATTGCATGTTTGATCATCCTGCTCGAGGCCTGTGGTGTTGTTGTTTATGTGTGGCTTCGGTTAGTTTGAAGGGAGTTGACAAAAAGGGACATGTATGGGAAGGCGAATTGGGGCAGACATGAATGTTGCATAGGAAAGCCCTACAGTGTACTTAGTTAGTCGGCGTATATGGCTAGCTAATACCGAAAAGTTTGAAATAAAATAAAAAAAAAAAAAAAAGTATCCGGACACCTTGGCACTTATCCCCCCATCTTGGCACCTGGGCGTCCAGACACTTTTGAAAACGGCAAGTAATGTTGGACGGAAATGTTTCTTGGCCGCTTCACCGCATATTTCCCTTGCAGCAATGACTTCACAACCCTAACCCTCTTGGCATATCAACTACTCCGACGCCTCTATGTTTGACTACTGGTTAGTCCTACACATCAAACACCACATGCGACAACATCTGCGACAGTACCTGAGACAACTCCATATGGAGACCTTAATCCTATCATATGGGAATACCGAATGTCTTCAGTTGAATCCTATTACCCTTGGCCAAATTGTCTTATCCTCGGCCAAAGCAGTAAACTGGGTGGTAGTGAAAGTGAACGTGATGATAAACACGGCATACGCTGGAAGTATGTGGAAGTGGATCAGCATGATCCAGGGAAGGATAAAAAGCAGCTTTTTTCCCTTTGTTAGTCGTTTTCGTTCATCATCCAATCTGTCTCTCTTTCCTCCGTTACCTGTATTTAGGTCATATCAGTCTTTCCCGTTTTATTCCTTTTATATTATCAAAGAGAATATTTCTCCAGTTAGGATATTCCAATTCGATCTTTATATCTTTGCCTAGTCATTCAATTGAAGTCAACCAGGTCCAAAATCGCTGCCGTATACCCTGTTGTTGAAAAAGTAATATAGTCATATATGTCTCTTATTTGTTACACATCCTACTTTGAAACTCTATTATACTTAATATTTTATGTAAAACTATAGTTTAATATATTGTAATAACTGGTTTAGAGTGATGTTCTACTTTAAAACTTAATATATAACCTGAAGTACTTATAATATTATAGTAAAATTGCCGAGAAAGATATATGCATATGTATAATTTAGATACAAGCCATCGATCGTGTTTAAGCAGTACTAGCTGATTATTTTAACATTCGGACATCTTAGTGCCAAGACTAATGCGAATTAGCGCCAATGTGTCTGGATACTTTTTTTTTTTTTTTTTTTTTTTTTTTTAAACTTTTCGAGTATATTACTATATACTACTATAGGCTTTCTGTACGCAACACGCGTGTCTGCCCAAATCATCGTTCCCCCATACATGCCATCTCCTAGAGCCCTACATCTGCAATCCAAAGGGACACATTCCACACGACTAGGAAACAACAAAAGGAAACTCTCAACCCATAAACAATTTACCCCCTTCATCTCAATCTTCCCCGGTCGCAACCTTCAAATCCTCCCGGCTTCCTCACTAACGCCGACGGCGCCTTAGGTATCGGACGTGCAATAGGTCCGATCCCCAAACCCCCATCAGCCCTCCCACCCGTCTCCGCCTTCAAATACTGCCG
Source organism: Tuber indicum (assembly GCA_006112555.1). Classification (NCBI taxonomy): domain Eukaryota; kingdom Fungi; phylum Ascomycota; class Pezizomycetes; order Pezizales; family Tuberaceae; genus Tuber; species Tuber indicum. The sequence goes on along the minus strand of VBSK01000247.1, from coordinate 4,093 downwards.
CAAGGATCTAGGACCCTTCGGCACAACATCTAACACCCCATTCTCCACCACCACTTTACCTATCTTGCCCTTCCCCACCGCCCACGCCTTCGGGCCCAGGGGGGCAACAACAACGTCATCCACCTTCCTCTTCTTATTCTCACGGGCGACAACCTTCCAACCCGCCTTTTCCTCCTCCTCCGCCCTCAAAACCCTCAACATCTCCCCGCTCACCTGCACCTTTCTCACCTTTTCCTCATCCGTCGAGGGCATCTCCACATCCCCCACTACTTCTTGTGACACCTGCGCCACAGAAGCCACATCCTCAGCCACATCCTCCACACTCGCCACACACCGCCACCCACCGCCTTCGGGGGCTCAGCCACTCAATGGGCTCAGGCACTCAACCACCTGTGGCGGAGCCACAGGAGCCGACGCCACCCCCAAAAGCCACCTCCTCTTTTTTCCCCTCTCGCTTTCCTCCAGCGAGTCCTGTCCCCAACCCCGAACTTCTGTAAACTATGGAGCTTCTTCGACAACATGCTAACATGATGCCGAAGCCTCCCAATCTCCTTCTCCTGTTCTTCCAACTTCAACATCGCCGCAACCATTGCCTCGCCCGTCGTCACGATGGTTTTGGCGCCCCAAGTCGTCTTTCGCTGAACCATAATGTAGCACTATGGTAACAGAATCGATATAGATGATAAAAGTAGATGAAAGAGATAGATTTTATCTCTAAAACAAAATAATACCAGGAAAGAGTAACCCTGATAATAAAGACTTGAAGCTATCGCGAGATAAGAATCAAGGAATCCGGTTGGTCAAGCTCCAAAATGTGACGGATCACACGAGTTGAAATTTCAATCGCTGGAGTTGTAGGAGACGTGGTGGTTGTCTGGATACTTTTGAAATCGGCTAGTACATCTGCTCAGGCATAATCCAATCGTGTGACCCTTATCATGGAGAGTGCTCGACTATGATTTGCTCAAGCAAAAAATAAAAAGATTATCTGATCGTGGTCATCAATAATTGTTCATCCCTGCTCTTGTGCCAATACTAACTCCTGCATACTTACAACCCTTTGAACTTCCGAACTCCATACAGATACAATATTGTATCCCATTTTGCTCACGAACCAGCACCTAATACCAGTATATCAAATTCAGCTTGATTGCCACTAGGAAGAACAGCAAATCTACTAAAAATTGGTGGTATCTACAATGCATCTAGGATTCCCGTTATTTGCTCCAATTCCGCTATATCCGGTAAACTATCATACTCTTGAAACTCCAGACATTGCGTGCACCAATAGCACTAGGTCAAAGGGATTCCACCAATTCAAGACCCGGACTCTGCAAGCCTTCTGATGTGTTCGGCCACCCTTGGGTTAGTCAGGGCTGCTCGTTGGGCCGGGTAGTGCTCGGTGTGCTGGGCTCACCCTTGACTCCTCGTGCACTGGGTGAGTCCAGAGAGGGCCAAACCCGGATTGCTCTGCGAACCCAAACAATATTTTATAATAATAATAATTATTATTATTATCAATATTATTGTTATCATACCTTTATGATATCGTAACCTCTAGGTCTGAAAACCGGCACCCCACCCTCCCTGGTCTCGCCTCCGACCTGGCTTCCTAGGTTAACTCTTGTTTTTTCTACCACCTAGGCCGTCTTGCGCAACCTCTCTATTAAAGGAGACTAGATAGTCGGCTTATATGGGTCTGGGTTACCCGGGCGCCAAGTAAGCTTTGCATCGTTTTCTTTTCTCTGTTGCAACCTTGCCTCTTTTCTGCTAGCCCACAAACTTCCGTGCAGACACAACCACTCCCTACCTCTTACCCAGCGAAAGCACTACTTTTATTTTTTGCCTGAAAACGTCCTCCCTTCTATCTCATTACCTGTCAGAACGGCAACGATTACATACCAAGATAGGCTATCAAACATGGCCCCCATCGATCGCTCGGCGTGGCGTGATACTTACATCTACTCCTCCGATAATCGTGCTTCTGTGATCGGAGGCCTCTGGACCGCCCCAGGTATTGCAAACGCCAATCTCTATTCCATGGTGGAGATTTTCTGTGTTTTTACCAATACTTTTGTTCTACACGATGATAGTGAACAATTGGTTGAGAGGGATGGGCAGCAGCTTCAACCAGGCAAATACTATATTGTCACTAATGGTAGGCTCTTTTGTACTTGTATAATAGGCAGCCACTCACGGGGAATAGGTTCCGTCTCTGTCACCAGCGAGGTCCCCCTAATTCGTACAACTTCGTCGCCGTTCGGAACCCGTGTTGATGCGTTCCGTGACGCCGTACGTGACCGAGATCAGGGTTGCATGATAACCGGCACGAGAGCAACCCTAGCTTCCTCTGGCCACTGGTTTGGCTTTGAAGCAACTCACATATTTCCTCTGGCACACGAGGCGCACTGGAATAATTGTGGCTACCATTCTTGGATTACCGTTCCACCCAACCAGGAGTCCAGCGGATCCATCAACTCTCCGCAGAATGGGATCCTACTCCGCCGGGATATACAATCTCTCTTTGATTGCTACGCTCTAACCATCAATCCAGATGTATGAATGACTAGATATTCAGCACCCGAGGCTAATAGTTGTGTAGGATAACTACAAGATAGTGTGGTTTACACCGGATTGTCTTTCCTATCCCAACTCCTTTCCACCCCTTTCTCAGGCGTTCCTCGATAATCCACTTCGACCGGTTGATGATGCCCTACGCTGGCACTTCCGCCAGGCGGTTCTCGCCAATGTGAAAGGGGCAGGCGAGCCTTGCTTCGAGGATGATTTCCCGCCCGGTTCGGACATGATGGGTGAGATCATAAGCGGCCCAAAGGCCGCCGACAGAATGGAGTTTGAGCTGTTTAGCCGTTTTAACGCAATAGGGAATTTCTCCTAAAGCAATGCTAGGCAACTAAGTGATGCGTACCTAGGGTGCAATAACATCTTATATAGCAACTCAGTTTGGCATTGATGCTCGTGCATAAATCTCCATAGAAATGGGGCTAGCTTGTAGGTTTGACGTGAAAAAATAGCCGAAATTAAAACTCTCTTGATACATAATGGCATTTTTCTCGCTTATATTGATGGGTTGTGGAATGGGTATTATTTCGTGCATTTGAAACTCCAGGATTGGCTCCATGAACACGTGACTCAGAAGGTGTGATATTGCAAAACCTGTTGAAAATAGCTGCTCGCCGTGCTCCAGCCCATCGACTACCGCCGACCACCACCGACTACCATCGACTACCACCGACCACCACCCAACATGCTCAGAACCTGTCTGACATGTTTACAACATGCGCGACATGTTCCGAGCATGCTCGGCATGTCTTTCATTCAACTATCCGTCCATCCGCCGTTGGTTCTTTGTTTCCGTTCATTCGCCGGTCCGCATATTGATACCTATTCCCGGTGTCAGCCATTTGTCCGTTCTAGCCTTCTCTTTCCCTCCTAGCCACTTCCTTTGTTGTGGCAGACGTTTACATTGTGCGCTTTGGAAAAGCGCTTCCGGCGAGGAAGGATACGAGCGTCCGGGGGATTGCAGTCCGTCGGGAGTGTTTGTTTCTGTATTTCTTTTGAGCAAAGGAGACAGTAAGGGTGCGGAAGGGGCCGGAAGAATGCATGGAAGGGGAGTGCGGAAGTCAGTGGAAGCCGGAAGGCAGTGGGAGCTCGGAAGGAAAGGGGAGCGCAGAAGGATATCGGGGAGTCTTTAGGGAGTCTATTGTTTGTTCTTTCTTTTGTTAGCATGAGGAGCGCGCAAAAGGGACAGGGAAATGGGGGTACGAGAAGTTGGAGATTGTAGGAAGGGTAGGAAAGGTGATCTTTGTCGTTTATTTATACTCCTGTCTTTTCCGGTTAGTTTTGTTAGAGTGAGAGTGTTGTTGAGCAAGCGAGTTGATGGGTGAGTTGTTAGGGTGAGAGAGAGAATCGAAGAGAAAATTTTCCTGCCCCTCTTTTACCTACCGCCTTGGAATTTTATCTCAGCCGAGTGATAGTTTGTGACGGCGGACCTACCCCCCCATAACGGTGATCGTTAATTTACTGCTCCGGCAAAGTTATCATTTTTATTAAAACCCAGGTGTGATTCCTTGTC